>JWHW01041885.1:96351-128397 GCA_000931545.1 Papilio glaucus
GTCACTGGTGTCGTACCTGCTGAAGGCGCCGCTGGTGGCGCCGGGCGCGCCCGTCGTCAACGCGCTCACCAAGCAGCGCGCCGCGCTCGAGAACATGATGCGCGCCTGCCTCGCGCTGCGCCCGCAGCACCACATGCAGCTCGAGCACAAGGTACACTAACGACAAGCACGTGCAAGCACTCTTAACAGGTTTTGGACTGCACCTATAACAATGGTAGACCTCTGAAACCGAGAAAATACCGTGACCTTCCAAAACAGGCGCTAAGTAGAGTTATAATTTTGCATTTTGCCTGGTAAAGCGGTTCCAAGGTCCTAAAACCTTCTTCACCCCTACTTTCAGTTGCCTTATTCCACCCCTGTTACGAAAAAACTGGCAACGTCACGTCGCGGATGTTTATAGGTATACCGCTATCGGATAACATCTGGCGTTCATTTTATATTACATGGTTTTATTTTATATTATTTGAATTAAATGCACACTAAACATGTTCCAGGTGCCATTCTTGCGGTCTGAGCTGCAGTCGGGCGCCATGTTCGCGGCCGGCGCCCCGCCCACCAAGCGTCAGAAGCGCGCACAAAATGGCGCCCAGTAATACGTCATATCATAACACCGGAAGATCTACATTGTTTATTGATCTGTGTCATTTTATTCTTTTGTTAAACGTTTCATAGTAAAACAGAATATAAAAATAGATTATTCAAATACATTTCAGTTATATTAAAATATCAATATATTATAGTGTAGGAGAAAATGTTTCAGTTGATCTATTTAGCACAAACATGCACAGTTTTTAGATTTGTGTTGAGTTTTTTTTTTACTGAAGCGCAAATAGTGATATTGCACGAATATTTTAAATAATTTGTGTACTAACATTTCTAACAATGTTGTTTTGTTGTAAATGTAATATGTCATCTCAATAGTTTAATATTAATCAAAGTATTAAATATGTATATGTATGTATGTGCATTTGGCATTTAGTATTGAATCTCTTGACATTTATAATATTAATTATTAATTTAAATTCAAATAGTATTTTGAATGCGTAGCATTTTTATGTACTCTGAGTATGAAAATATAGTCAGTATTATGTTTATTGTATACATTTATTTGTGAGGCACTTCAGTCAGTATTATATGTCGTTAGTTGTGGCCCTGGCTGTGTACTATGTTAATTTCACTACAGTTCCGTTTTATTTTAGGTTATATTATTATTAAAATTTTCTTATTATTTTTTATATCGGAACGAAAGTATTTGAGCACAACTCTGCCAAATTAAATAGAAAATTATTTTTCGAATAGAATAGGAGAAATGTAATTTGGTAATTACAAAAATAAGAACAATTTAACATACGTAATGATACACAGGATAAGCAGTCACCGTTCAATTCCCGTATGTACATTCATTCATATCTGTTAAAAGTACTCATCAAAGTTTCGAGTCTACTTGACGTGTTAATATTTGGATATATTTACAAACTGTTTAATCTTCACCAGTCTATGTTTGCGATTTGTATATATGTAAAGAATGTCAACATGTATGTTATATCCATACCATTCCAATTATATATATCAATTTGTGCAGTAAACTGATAATATTTTTATTTAGTATTAAAAGGATCTTTGAAAGTATTAAAATTAATATAATAATTTATATTATTTTGGCGTTATTATATGCATCAGATGCTTTTTGTGATGTAGAATTTCTATTTTGTTTATTCGTTAAACAATATTTTTTTTGATTGTTCCTTTTGAGCAAGGCTCTTTTTTCAGATTTCAATTTATATTAATCATAAGTAAATATTAAATAATAGTGATTTGCGTAAAAATAAGGAAAATAAAATGGATGTAATTGGATTGTCAATCGCAAGTCCTCTGTGTGTTCTATGTATTTGTATTAATAAATCTTGTATTACTAGCTATGGGTTTTATTTAAATGGTATAACAATGATCCCTTATATTAAAAAATATATTAGCGGTTCACTAAATACCTATTCCCTTTTCGATATATGATGGGTCTATAGTTATATAACGGAAACCACCCACGAGCACGACTGAAAATGTGATAACTATGTGATTGGTGGGCCTTTGCTTTTCACATAGACTTTGAGGTCATCGTCAATATCATCAGTCAATATACATAATGTATCTGTGTATATGTAAATGTAATATGTGAGCGGTAGTGATCACTATTAGGAGCGTTATAGCTGCCGCGGCAATGCTAAAGTGGACACGACACTAGAGGCCTGAGGCTCGACCGGTGTAATACCACGATCTCATAGAAGACAGACGTACTCGACGTACGACTTCTTAAGAATCGATTTTTCATATACAAGCACGAGGTATGAAATTTTATGAGGAGTAAAATCAAACAAAGCGTTACGAAAACCGATTTGCTCATTCCCCAGTACAGAGTATACATAGCAGGATGAAAACGATTTCGACATGTATACAGGATACGGTGTATACTTTTTATTTTTAAAATTTTCATGGCCAAGTTATGTATTTTGACGAATTCATCGTATAATTAATATAATTAAATATATCATGCATGCTTTATGTAATAGAAAAATACAATTATTTATCCTCATCGACTAATCTTTGTATTTTATAATCGTTCGTAAGGAGTAATTGTTCGTAAGCAGTCGTGCGTCGGAACTGACACAAACCCTTTTTGTCTTTTAAAATAAAAAAAATAATGTATTTTTGTTATCATTCAAATTTTAAGAACAGGACAAAAAGACGGCATAGATTAATCATTCTTTATTTTTCAGTTAAGCATAGAATAGTACAGTATCTCCAGTCTAATTTGACAATAAGTAGCGATCTCGCACCAAGCCTTCCTTCTTCAACTTTGCATCTTAATGGTTCATACACACCAATACAGCGGAAATCAAAACACACGAAACAATTACAGCGTGTAAAAGTGTACAATTTTAGTTTGTTGCATGCATCAGAACTTAAAGATAAAAGACTTAACTAGAATACATTTGTTCTAACTTGTGAAAGTAACTTAACGCGTAACAATTCCGCCTTACAAATAAACGTTAGTGTTTGTTGTCATGCAGTTAGTAGTGCTTTTTACAAATTGCTTTTTGGTAAAAAAAATATATTTAATAGAGCGAACAATCTACGTACCTTAGAGATATTACAAATAGAAAGGAATTATATTTTATTTAATTTTTAAACAGTTAAAATTTATTTTATCAATTTTTTCAAAATAAAATTTTATTATATTCTATATTTTTTTACAAAAAACAGCTCTATAAGAATAACAATTCAACATGTAAGATCAGTTACGATTTATCGAGAATATATTGTGTCGCCACGACGCGGTGATTTTCAAATACAATGGAATGTTAACTAACTACAAACTAAAGTGTTAATACTAAATAGTACCAAAATACTAAATTAAATACTTAACTAAGTAACGATACACAAATTATCCCGCGCAGACTG
The DNA here is from genome assembly GCA_000931545.1 of Papilio glaucus. Classification (NCBI taxonomy): domain Eukaryota; kingdom Metazoa; phylum Arthropoda; class Insecta; order Lepidoptera; family Papilionidae; genus Papilio; species Papilio glaucus. The sequence goes on from JWHW01041885.1 coordinate 99,808, forward strand.
AGAATGACCCGCAATAAACACGCACTAAAAACAACTTAAAATGTTTTGACGTATTACAAAGAGATATAAGAAAAAGCATATTGCTTTTTTGACGCCAACACAACACACGTACAATCGATATTGAATAAGTCACTGCCGTTTCGGATACTAAATATAAATACACTTCATGTTCTTATGTATAATATCGTTTGAGCTGGACTTCAGCAAATCACTATCGAAAAAGTTAATATATTAAACGTACCGGAGATTTAATACTGTTTCCCAAAATTAGGAGGAGAATTGTTCACATTCTTTTACTAAAATACTGCCTTTATTCAGTGTAATATGTAAATAATTTCTCAGCCACGTAAAGTGTTAAATCAAAGTACACAATATGATTCACTGCGATACGACATTTATAAATTTTGTAATTATTAATAATATAATGAAATAATTAGTAAAAAACCTGACTCTTTAAGTGACCGCCGGTATACTAGAGAGTATCTGACTCGTTTTGATAACATTGTCCAAGAAACATCCGGCTCGAAGGACCAATAGTACTGTAGCTACATCGAGCAGAGTTCACGACGCGTGTACCATACTTATAATATCGGTGCAAAACGACTAATAGATACTACGCGCTATTTAGAATACTTTGTGGACACTTGAGCTCCATCGCCGACGTTCGAATCACTTTTTACAACGTCCTTTCCATTCTACCTTTAACAATAAAGTTGTAATATTCAATAACCTTCATTACATTCATATAAGTTTACAATGTACACGACTTTAAATTTGTTTCAGTGCTCAATATTTTATATAACTTTTATCATTTATAATAGAATTCGTTGGCTAGCTAAGAGTGTGGTGTACAGCTAGAGAGGACAACAGGACCTACGACAGGAAGTGGAATCTATTCATTTACATTTTACGTCGTACAAAACGATATGTATGCAGTACCGTTTTGTATTCCGTCAAATGTATAAAAAAGCACGGAAATGAAGCGTAGCGTAGAATGTAACTCAAACGTCAAGGAATGTAACAATTTCAATTCAAATAATACAGAAAAAATCAAAATACGAAAGTTAATAAGTTTGGTGACATGCCACGCTGGATTCCGTGCGCTTATCATAGCTACAACACTAGCTCGTAACTACGTCTAGGGAGTACACTAGGTTTAGGACAGGGGGCTACAGTGGGTCGATCGAGCGACGCAGGTCGCTACCACTCCACTACATTTAATTCCTCGCGTGCCTTCCTTTGAGCAGTTCACCGTCTCCCAATACCTACTACCACAAAAGTTGTTATTGCTCCAAAATTGTAACGATTACAAAATACCTTTATAATATTTTATTGCGGCAACACTAAAGTGTAATCTGATCTCGATTTATTATTAAATTAATCTTATAAAATCAACAAAATATTAAGGAATTATTCAATAATTAATAATTAAAAACATCGCATGCACGTTAAAAAAAGTAGAATTTATTACCGAATCGGTTCATTTTTAGATCTCTATCAGTGTTGCCGCGTTAAAAACTCCCAACAACTAGTAACACATCTTCACGCACCCCTCTCACAGAAAATATGAATAGACACTACAATAGTTTCAAAAATATTAAGTCTTACAACATTTCTGGTATAATTTATCAATGATTATATCAACTTTTTCTCAATTATATACAATAGAAGCGCATCGCACCAAAGACAAGTCTTTGGGAATTTTACGAAATGATCTAAGTTACTAGATAGGAAAAGATGTGTGTTCGTTGCAAACTGCAACTGTTCTATACACGAGTGCTTTAAAATAGACAATATTACTTTCTCTTAACAATACACGAACTTTGTATCATATAGCATTTTATTCCGCCTTTCCCCTTCCCACATTTTGTAATTCTATACAAAGTTGAAACGCACAACTTTTAGAACGCCCATCGCGCACTTTGAGTGTTAGTATTAAGAATATTGCGGAAAAAATTACAGAAGCCATGAAAAAACTGATATAAAACAAGACAGTAAATGTATGGTCCGATTAGATTCATCAACTATTGTACTCTTGCAGTGTCTGCCTCAAAATTCTATTAATAGTTAATTATAAAAGAATAAAACTACATCAGAGTCAATGACAGTTAAAAGTGACATTTAGTATCCATTAAAATAAAGAAAGAGTCAAATGCTTGAGGTCAAATGTTGCCTAATACAAAACACAGACACTAAAAAGAACAAATAAAATAATTCACTTATACACACTTCAATATTGTTCACACACTCAATAATGATTCCGTTTGGCGTTTAGCGTGTATTTTGCAATCTGTGGTGAATGCACGCGTTTCAAATCACGCAGCTTTCGGTATTCGCGGGTCATTTTGACAGCTGTCACATTGAATCATTCCATTGCACCGCACAGCGACACGACAGTTCAGTTTTTATACGACGAGCGCTGTCATCTCATATAAATTTCATTCATTTCATCATTATACTTTAATATTATAAACATTTATATAACATTAAGCATTTTTCTTATATAAAATAGAGTATCTCTTAGTTGAAACAATGTTTAAACTTTGAAAAGAACCCAGATAGTTCGAATGAAAATCCCGCACGGAATGCTCCGTAGTTTTAAACGTTTGATAGATATTTTGTACTAACACAAAGAAGGAATACTGAAATGATGTTCTCATAGCCTATATCACGCGCATCACATAAAAACTGAATTGATTAAATTTGACACGATTCATAGTGACGTATCGCAGTATGCGGGTGGCGTGCGTGGCGGCGTATCCGATCGGTAAGCCACGTGTGACAGCTGTCACAGTGACGTCTCGTGACAGACGTCATCCGTGTCGGTGTGCGTGCGTGTGCGCGTGCGCGTGCGGCGTCAGTTGAGCGGCAGGCAGAACATGTGCTGCAGCAGCGTGGGCTTGCGCGCCGGCAGCTCCGAGCACACCGAGTCGTAGTCCGACGACGACGACTCGGCTCCGTAGCCATAAGCCTGCAACAAACAAACAATACATTTATGTATTAATGTAAAACGATTTGAAAGTAAAATTCTGTGTCAAATATGATTCGAAATTCTTATTCACGATGTTTATTTTAATTTCATTAGATATTGCAAGAGATTTAATTAAAACGATTACCCGATTACCAATATTATGTCGTGAAGTTAGCCCAGGTCAGGAAGCATCATGAACATATAAATTATCACCGTAAAGTAGGAGTCTATTTCGTCCGGAAGTCAAACGTTTTGCTTTAATTAACACTTTCCTTTTATCTCTTTTTCTTCGCTTCATATTTATGTGCGATAGGTGTGGTGGTGGTGATGTAAGCGGTGATGTACCTGCGCGGGGTCGTGGTAGGGGTGCAGGCGGCAGGCGTGCTGTCACACGCAGTCCTCCAGCGACATCAGCAACGGGTTCACGTACTCGAAGCCCTCGAACTCAGACTGGTCGATATCCGCTATCACCGTACTGTCGGACACATTGAACAAGTCTTTATTATAATAAAAATTCCTTCCGTAAGATGGTATTTAATAACTAAGCCTAGATAATCATATAATTCGTCGATAACTCACTCGTCATCGGGCGTGAGGTGCACGGGCTCGTCGGTGAACTCCGGCGGGAAGTTGGCCAGGTCGCGCTCGCCCTCCAGCCGCGGCTTGAACGGAGGCACCACCTGCTTCTGCTCCAACTGACCAAAACACATCAACATTCATTAATCCTATCCTATCATCTATCATGTAACAAAGCTACTTGTCGATATCTGTTTTTTACAGAATTGGGAAGTAAACAAAGCTCACGTCTTGATACACTTTGGCTTGACTTTCCCGAGGGAAGAGGTTAGGAACGTAAAAACTTAAAAGCACAGCAAACTTCAGCTCCTAACCCCCTCTGGGTTAGCAGCATTTCTTAAACCGGACAAAGGTTTCAACTTTATAATTTTGGACATGAGTATGAGAAGAATGAAATGTGTTAAGCTGACCATCTCCCACTCGATGCTCTTGAAGAAGGGGTGGTTGACAATGTCGAGGAAGGCGCCCTCCCCACAGCCGAGCCGCTCCGCCGGGTTCTTGTTGAGGAAGCCCTTCAGCACCGACGCCGCCTTCACCGACAGCGACCGCGGGATACGGATCGTCTTCTCCAGGATCACCTGCGGTTACACACTTATGTTTCACGCTTTCATATAAATAAAAAGGATGATAAACAATAACCAAAAAGGTTAGTTGATAGCATAGCGACATAAAAAAAGGTTCTAATACCTGGAAGAGATAGTCCTCCGTGTTCTGGTCGGGGTTGTCAGCGGCCTGTGCGATGTCGAAGGGCGAGCGGCCGGCCAGCATTTCGTAGGTGAGCACGCCCAGCGCCCACCAGTCCACTGAGAAACCGTACTCCTCGCCGCGCAGTATCTCCGGCGCAATGTAGTTGGGTGTGCCACAGAACGTCGACGTCGTGTCGCCCGGGCGCACGCCCTCCTGTTATCATAAAATACATTTTACCATCGGACTTCTAAACACACGGCTGATCTCCATCCGCTTATAGTATATAATATACCGCGCTTTAGAACGAAGCGATTTGAATCTTCGTTCATCGTGCATACACAAAGGACTGGAAAAAGTTGCCAAAAGAAACATCATTATGCTGTAAGCTAGGAGATGACCGCGGCGTACAAGTTGCGTGTCTAATTTACCTTGCACATGCCGTAGTCGGTGAGCTTGATGTGACCCTCGTGGTCGAGCAGCACATTGTCGAGCTTGAGGTCGCGGTAGATGACGCCGCGCTCGTGCAGGAAGTGCAGCGCGAGCGAGATCTCCGCGGCATAGAAGCGCGCGTGCTCCTCCGGCAGTCGACGTTGGCGTTGCATGTGGAACCTGCACAATAGTATCTTTGAGGTGAACAAACACCAGGCAGCATGATCGCTTTCTATAAATCATTATGAATAATTTGTAAGCTGTTTTGATACATAAGATGGTTGATTGATCTATAGCGAACTTCTCAAGCTTAAAGTATTTTAACGGGCGTGTTCCCCAAGTTAACTCACATGAGATCACCGCCGCGCACGAACTCGATGACGAAGAAGAGTCTGCTAGGCGTCTGAAAGCAGGAATGCAGGCCGACGAGGAAGGGGTGGTTGGAGGCGGTCTCGAACACGTGCTTCTCCGTCTGTACCCAGTCGATGTCCTCGTCGTCCGTCACTAACGCCTTCTTTATCACCTTCATCGCGTACACGCGCTTAGTACGCCTCAGTTCGACCATTAGCACCTGGAGCAGTAGTCTAAGCTTAGGAAAATATGTCGAAAATCGCCAACAAATTAGCTTAAACCTACTCGTTAGCGAAGCAAAAAAAGTTTGTTATAGCTTAGCTAAAGATTTAAGTCAGAACTCTGTTCGTCAGTGTCCATACAGATCTGTAATGATACATAAATACATATCTTTATTGAAATGGTGTACAAAATAGTGATTTCGTATTTTGTATTTTTAAATATCTCTAGAGTGACGTTTAATTTGACCTTAGCATAAGAGCCGCGTCCGATGACCCTTATGAGTTCGAAGTCCTCCAGCGAGTAGTGTCGCTGTGCGCCGGGCTCCAAGTCGTCGCGCACGGGCGCTGGCGGTGCAGGCGGAGTCTCCGGCAGTGGATCGGGCTCCGCGCGCGACCTGAAAGACAAGTAGCATGTAAACTACTAGACTACTAGTAGACTAATTTTCCGAGGATTTTTTGTAAAAATAATTTAAAAATAGGTTCCCCAATAGGGGTGCTACCGACCCCTAGTGGGCGCTGGAGCTTTTCGGTAGTTGATTCAAAGGCAAATGGGGGCGCTATCAAGTCAGTACATTAAGAAACGAGACGCACAATAAGAAAGGAAGAGACAGAGAATTCATTTAGAATTTGTGATTATTACTAGATATAAGTCGTAAGCCGGAGCCTCTGCTGGCTATACCACTGTTTCGGTCGCAGTTTTATGACGTATTCAAAAGTATTTTCCAGCCTTAAAAATAAGTAGGTATAGCTTACCGAACAGAAGACGCTCTACCAAGGGTGCTCTCTCCATTAGCATCCTCCTTGACCTCGACGGGGTCGACGTGCTCGTTGGAGCACGGCTTCTGCACCAGCTTATGGCATTTCTTGTGCACGAGCAGCTTGCACTGAATGCATTTGAACCCCTGCCGCCCGAGACCCCAGATGCGATCCTGGCAAAACGCACAGAATGCCCGCTGGAAATGATAAAATTATTTATTAACTGTGATGCTTGAAGATTTTAAATTAATTAAAAATATTATTATTATTTTTTATGATTTATTTACATTTCCGACGTTTCGAGTTGTTCATACCACTCGTCATGATGAAATTCTGAAGTGCTGTAAACAAATTGAAACGTAATACGGAATGTAATTAATTAAAATTTAAACAGATAAAACTCATTAAAATTAGTTTCATTTTATTTGTAATATAAGAAGTAATCAATTTTATGAGATTCTTCCGTCCGTCCGTCTGGTCTGGTGTCGGTATTGCAGCATAAATTTTATCGACAAATCATGTCATTATAAAATGGTAGCCATTTTGTTTATGTTACATGAAAGCACGAATTGTATGTTTTTTTTTTTCATGTAAGAGTAGCCGCTGTTGAATCGTTGGTACACTTTTATATCTCGGGAGCTGGAGGGATTGATAATTATTATTTCATTCATGTGTACTTGAGACTTTATTTAAGCATTGTATACAAGTTTTCATATAGCCGGTGTTCAATTATGCCCACATTCGTATGATATTAGTTTAAAGTCAGACGAGTCTGTGTTTGAATGTGAATTTATTCAATGTCTATTGACTTTCTTCTTGAAAACCCTATTAAATTATAAGAAGGATCGACGCTGGAATGTATTCTAGTCCGTAAACCTAAATTTAATGTATACTTACTCTATTAAACCGTTTCGCTTGGAAGATGTGACCATTGACGCGGTAGAGTTTCCGCCACCGTCGCGCGCCTCTCCTGTATATGCTTCCTGTAATGATAAAAGAATAAACGAGGCTATGTAACAAAGTAACAAATTTTACAGTGTAGGAACGATCTAAGATATTAAAGAACAATACTATTGTTTGTTCCAAATCAAGATGTAAAGTTTGTAAATCAACAAACGTCACGTGTAATGGCCGCCATGTGGCTATTACATTTTATATACTTTTATCGGAAATGTTGTAGTTTTTTTGAAATAGATAAAGTGAAGTGAAATTGTAATATGGATACCTAATCTTATAAGGTAAGTGAGAAACATTTGGTTTCCGAAAATATAATGGAATTCACGAATTTTAGCTCAAAAGGTGAGCTTGTACCCTTTGTTTACAAACTTTACATATTAGATTCGAACAAACCATAGTTAGTGTTATTGATTACAGGTCGTTTGAAACTGTCATAAACAATTATATGTATGAGTCAGTTGGATTTGATGTCTTCTTCTTTGTATGCCTTACGTTTTCGTTTAGCAAGATATTCGAAGAAAGCTATTAAATAGAAAGTCGTTTATACTTAGGATCTGTCTCGAACTGTAATTTATAATAGTCAATTGATCGAACTGTAATTTATAATAGTCATTTTATGATCGAACTGTAAATTATAATAGTCAATTTATGATGTATGTTGCCATAACTGAAAATAGAAAATAAAGAAGTAACCATTAATTTTAAAAATTGATAGGGGTTATTATTGTAGTCGCTGGCAGCTCACGTTATAGATTTTTTTTTAATCTACGTACAAATAAGTCTGGCAAGGAATTGGGTCGCTGAGTTATACAATACAGAGATCCAGCGCGCTGCGACAACATAATATATTTGCACAAAGCGTTAATTGCTGCTTTAAATTGGCAAGAGTGGTTTGTTACGACGGTAATATTTCCTTCTGAATTTAATTAATTAGGAAAATTATTAATTTCACTCAACAATATTTTATATTAAATGTCAAAAAATTAATCTTTCAAATCCTAATAACAATTTTGGATTATGTCCTAATTTCTCTTTTTTCTATCCCACAAAGTTCAATTCTCCACATGTAAGCTGTTTGTTTTAACTTTTAGTTGGAATTTTAAACATTGGGACGACAATGACTGATATTGTAGGTTATGTTTAGTTTTTGTTTGAATCATATTGTGATTCGTTTTGTTTTCTATCTTCCGGCGCGAAAACCTACGGCGCTACGACTGTCATGGATTAATAATAAAGATATCAGTATAATCCTCTTACATACCTAAGAATTAGATCGTGGTACAACTTTATCTAAAGTAAGTTTTCACACACATGCGAATAAACACACAGACACACCTGTCAGATATTTGACGGCAACGAACGCGCAAGACATTTGTTCCTAGGGACATGATACCTACTGATCGGCGCGCGACCGACTGCCCACTTATCGACATAATCTTATCGGTTTAAGGCGAAATTTTTCAATCGGTTTGTACGTTACTCGAGCGATGAACTAATCGTACTGATTAAAAATGTACGACTTCACAGATATGTAGAGCAACGATAAAGGAGTGGCTAGATTGTTGTTTTTGAAGTGAAAACTTCTTTAGGCACGCTTGACTTGGGGAGTGTGATCGGGCGAGGCGATCGGAAGTTGTTTGAATTTGGAACAGTATCAACGAACTATTTTTAATTTATTTTTCTTGTATTCAATTTTGAATTTTATTGTTAAGATACAAAGGTTTTATTTGTTGATTATTTATTATTAAACTATTGTCGAGCCTGTTTTGAGATTTCACTTTTGTCATCAGTCCTTGACTGCCTGTGTTTTTTTCGTTAACTGTATTAATAGAAATCCTTTCAGAGATTTGGTTTGGAAACTTAAAAAATTTGAGATGTCGAACAATCCAATCCGAAACAGCTACATGTTGGACATATGTACATATATTTGGAAGTGGAAATTGATCACAAACTAAAAGTAAAATATAATTTTCACAAACTAACTATAGTGAGTATAAAGGTAGTGAGTTTTGACATCTTATTAACGTCATTTAATTAAAATAGGCCATTTTTACGACAGTTTACCGATGTTTAATTAAATCAGTTATCCACTCGGTCACTGCACAGCTTATCCAATTAATTATTAATATAATTTAGCCTTGTTATGTGCAATAAGCAGAATAATCGATTTTTACATACAAGTCCTCCAAAAGATTTTCCTTTTATAGATTCTGTTTACACCGATGCCGCTTTGGATTGGATGGATGGTTCATTCGTGAAAATGTTTCAACCAAACTATTATTTTTGGCAAATGTGTATATGTCACGGGTCAACATTCAAATCCAATCCGCTACCAAAACAAATAAGAAAAGAGTCAACACTCACGGTCCTCGCCCGTGCAGGGCATCCCCGGCGCCGCGGGAACATTGGGGAACACTGGAACAAAAAATAATAACGTTAGCGGCACACATTGGAACAAGCAAATAATACCGCCAGAGGCACACGGAAACATTGGAACAAGCAAATAATATCCCTAGAGGCATACGGAACATGACTATAATAATATCGGGCATGGTGAACGTACTGCAAACAAGGCACCGTACACACGGACGACCGTCCGACGATTTCTTTTATTTGCTTTCACAAATTGCATTCAATTGTTCTAAGGAAATGATAGCAAGCTAAAAGTTGTTACAATGAAATCTATTCCTTATTGAATAATAACCGATACATTTGACCATACATATTTTAATACAAAATTCTTGTACATAGATATAATTTACATATTTATATTACTTATATATTAGCCCGGCAAATTGCTAATGCGCCTGGCGACTTGGTGACGGAATTTCGTAACATTCGAAACTGTACCGTTAGCTACACTTCTTGTTTTACGGCTTTTGTAAGTATTGTTGTCATATTTGTTTTCAAGTCAAGATGAGTAGGTAAAAACTTCACAGTCGTGCTCGTGAAATACATTTTTTAATATGAAAAACGAGTCTACGTCATAGTTAATCAAGGATAATGAAAATTTGAGAATGATATTAAAAAACCCTAACCAAACATTAATGAAGACATGAATGTTATATAAAAAATATAAACCTGGACATCAAGCCATCACAGCATGGGAATCAACTTCGGATGATAAAAACACACTTACCAATTTAACTAACAAACTTTTAGCAGTAGAAAACTAATTAATATTTAGTTTTATTTTTAAAATACATCTATACGATTATCATATTCTGCAACCCCCATCTTATTGACAATAATAATTCCATCATTATTAATAAATCAAATTGACCTTTAAATTTATTTTGCTAGCCATACTTTTTAGTTACGGATGACGTCACGTGGATGTAAATTTGATTAGGTCTCAGAGCATCTTGCGGTGGTAATCTAAAAATATCGAATGAAAACTGACTGGTAGCTTGTAATTCTATGAGATGTCGCTAGATTATTCGAATACTAAATATTTTCCCAGAACAACTGGATCTGAAGACCGATGACAGATGACTATGTAGAGGGAAGCTCCGTCCAAAGCTTATCTTATAACAGATTTTGTGTGCGACCTTTAAGAATTCCTAGTTGTGATCCTTTAGTAGAGTACCTTCTATTAATTATCCCATTATAGACGTGCTGTAAACCATATTGTACACACATTACTTACGTATTTTACTATGTGAAAATTAAGCGAAGTACAGTATCGCATTGCAAAATACACTAAGAGTGAACATTTTCTTTCAAGAGCACTTACGTCATTTAATCCTATCAGGTTAGAATGACAGAGCACTCCCTGTTTTTAAGAGGTGTTTACCCTATTATTAAGTGTCGAACTGACATAACATAAAAATAAACATTTTTAATATAAAAACCTCACGGTCGCAATGAGCTATGCGTTTAGTACAAACTGGGTCGTATTTTAAAGATGTTGCGATAAAATAAAAACTGCATATCCTTCTGTAGTGGAACTTTAACGAGGTATTTAATTTAAACGTCCGTTACAGCCGCCGAGTCTTGCAAAGAAATAGAGCGTCCATTTTCGCGGAGTCCTCGGCCAATTACGTATTTCGGGTCGTTGGGAACGACGACGATTCCATGGGATAGTAACTGAACGTAAATTGTTCGAACCATTGAAAGGTGACCCAGCCCATCAACGACCACTCCGGGTCTTATAATAAAGGTTGGATGGCTGTAGTAGGGGGTACCGAAGCGTTTGATATAAAGAAAGGTCAGCATATATAAAATTAATGCCACTTATCATTTAAATCATTAAATTATAACGCATAAGCTACTTTCAGAGTGCTAAGGAGCCGACATAAGTGAATATTATATGAATTCTTTAGTATGTGAAGTTTTATTTGTGACATTCTAAAGAAAAACTAAATTATAAAACGTGTCTACTGACTTAATTGACTCCTTGTATGGTACTGTGTGCATATATGTGGGTTTTAACTTTTATGTAAAGACAGAAACAGACTGAATGCATCGCTCCATAAGTCGTAAGATGACACTTTCTACATCAAAAAACCATATTTATTTGTTGGAATTTGCCCTGAGCGTCTTAGCGCCTTTTTTAAATTGATGCTTGCTAATTGAGCTAATTGCTTGCTAATTCATCTATTCATGGGGTAAAGAGATATATGTGGTTGTACAGTCCTATACCAGATGCCGCTAACTCTCAACCTTGCGTCAAAACACTCCTGCCGTTTCGTCGGTCTTTCACAAATGAAATCCGGCTGTTTCCATGTCAATTTGAAAGGTAAAAGACAGAATTTGATTTGCAACAGACTAAAGTTGATTTGTAAATAATTTTGAAGTTAAAAAATATATTCTGATAATAATAGAAATAAGATGATAAGAACATATACACTTTGTTCATTAAAACATTTGCATTTCTTTTGTTCAGTACTTGAATAGTTTGTTGCGCTGCGGCAGTGAACGATGAAATAAATTGTTGGAAGGCGGTAATCTATTTTTAACCTAGTTTGCAGAAACATTGTTTGCGGTTGTAACAATAAGGGTTTAACTGACGATGTGCAGCGCGTGCCCTACATACGAGCAAACTAAACATCTCTAAGTAAGTATAATAAAGGCTTTAATAATTTGCATTTCAATATCAAATAAAAAACTTATAAAAGCATAATACAAAGTCATTCAGCAATAAAATATGCCTTTTTTTTCAAACTGGTATAAAACGTAATAAAAATGGTTTAATATCTTTGCCGGAGCAATAAACTTTTTACACAATAGACTTTTGATGGATCGTAAAACAATTGCTAGGATGAAATCGCTTTTTGATCCACTGACAGGATTTATGCGTCTCGGATGGATTTATATTTTCTTTTAATGGTGCATCCACACCGCAGTTACCTTTTGTGGAACAACGATTACAAGCGTTAGAAGACAACACACGATAACAAAAATTTATTTGTATTAAACAATCAATCGCAAAAGTTGAAGAATGTTACCTAATGTTATCGTGTTGCATTCTGTTGCTTCACAAAAAGTAAGTGCGGTGTGAATGCGCACTTTAAAAAGCTTTAGGACTAGTAAACACCGATGGCATTACTATTTTAATTGTATATAAATATTTTTATTCAAAACTATTTATATTTTTTTTCTCTAACGAATTATATAATTTATATTATGCGGACCAAAACTAATGAACCAACTTTAGATGGTAGGAATAGCAATATAGGCCGACATCTTCGCCGCAGAATATCCAGGCTAGAAAACCTGCGTCAGTGGCATAGTGCGAGCACGAAATCACTGTTTAAGGTAGTGTTTGATAAAGATTGTATTACAAAGAAGAAATTACAATTTAAAATAGTACAATTGTGAATTATTCCGTAAAAAATGCAAGCTTAGTGCTATAATTTTGATAAGATAATACAGTTTTACTTGGGGACCAACATAAATATAAATTATGTTACGTCACCATTAAGAAACTTATTGCTAAGGCTATAAAATAAAATTGGGTACGCTAAGTACGTTTCCAAGGCTATAGAAATGGGTAATCGTAAGAAAGCAATTTACTACGTAACGAGAGAAGAGAAACATTTGACCGAGGAATCGACATTGAGACTCCGCGATCGCCAAATGAAAACCGCTTCGTCGGGCGTTGACTGAACTTAGAAAATGTTGTAATAATATAACTTTTCGAAAAGCAATTGTAAATATATTTTTATTAAAAAATACATTTGTGAATATAATTTGTATTAAAATATCTTTTAATGCATATTCATACATTTATTGTAGTTGTCGGAACTACATTTTCATCGGATTTGGCTTATCTTCAATGACTACGAAGAATGTAATTGAAATGCGAGAAATTGTCCTAAAAGCTAGCACAAACAATACAATTTCGTAACAAGTTTTAAACTGAATTATTTCGCTTTTAACTGTTGAAAATAGCAAGAGCTTATCCGTTGCTGCAACGCCTGAGATTTCTTTTCAGAGTGCCTGCTTTTCGATAGATTAGTGCGCTCAGTTCTCGAAGCTGGGAGGGACGTCCTCAGGGCAATAATCCTCGCAACAAGTCGGCCCGCTCACTGCATATAATTGGATCGGTTGGAGCTTGTTGACTTAACACTGCCAAGTTGTTATCTCCGCTTTGCTGTAAACACATTTATTCTAATTTGTTTGTAGTCTCAGATTTTGGGTGTTCTTCTTTTAAAGAAAACTTGATCGCATTGACATACAATGACTTAGAACAGCTCTTTTGCTTTTTAAAGCCAACGTGGATCGATGCGAACTTATTGTGTTACACCGGACACAAAACTAATATATAAAAATCATAATTCTACTTTTTGTTTCATCGTAATCGGGTTTTTATTTAAAATATTGAAATAATTTACTGATACATATTTCTTTTAACCATCTACAGTTCACGAAAATATTCGAATAGACGATTACAACCCACGATCTCACGTTCAGTACCCGTACCCTTAATCATTAAGTTACTGGCGCTTCAAAATAGAACCAGAATAATCATCTATTAATGCACACCGAAAGCTACTCTATTTAGGAACGTAAAATTTTTTTCAGAGCTTAGTTTTTTGGAGTAAGCAGCAAAAAAATGATATTTGGTAATTCAACCCATAACACATATAAAAAAAGTGCTGCTCCTTCAAGTCGGCTGCGACTCAGACCGGGTAATCGCAATCGAATCGAATGTGAAACCACGACATGTTCACCGCTAGATTTATATTAAATGTTTCTAAATTTCATAATAAAAAAACACAATTCGGTGTAAAGTAAATTGCGTCTCTTCAATATGATCCTAAGTGAGCTCTCTCAAAAGGAAAATAATTTTAAATACACCTCTGAAATTACTCAGAGTTACTAGAATAGAATACTAAAATGAGGAACAGAACAGGGGCGATTTATAAAACGAAACAATTTTCGTTATGATGCGTACAAATATCTCGTTTTGTAACATTTAGTACGTACTCGTATTGCTTAATGGAAGCAAAATTTCTCGACCGACAGTGGTTAAGAAAAGACCCCTTCTCTTGGGGTTAGCCTTCTCGCCCTTCTCTAGCGTTTTGTATTGTGGAGGTTTTGTTGATTCAATATCATGCAATTTCATTTCACCCGCTTGTGTTTAGATGAATGCGAGGTTTTAATGACAACATTTTACGTTCAATGTCGCATTTCTTCAAAATATAAAAAAAAAACTGTTTAATTTAACTAAATGAATTGTTTTGTTTTATGTTTTTTTTTCAAAATATTTGTTTCTAAACATGGACGTTTAAAAAGGTCCCGTAAAAAGCGAATATTTATGTGTGAGTGCAGTCAGGGTTGCAATGTTAGCTAAATTTACCCATTTTTTATGAATTTAAGACAAATAGAGGTCGAGACACAAATTTCTTTAAAATAATATTTTATTTTTTCTATCCATTCCCTGCCCCGTCAAATCCTCTTCTCCTTTACTTATTAGACTGGATTTCCTGCAACAGATGTTGTTGTGGATTGTGCTACATTGCAAGGGTTGTTTAGAACATGGCAACACATATCCAGCTTATGATCAGTTTTGCGTACAAATATAAAAATCCATTTGTCCGTAGACAAAATTTAAGTAATTTTCCATCCATTTTGTTGAAGATTTTTAAGGGCCCTGGGAAAACTTGACGCATCAATTGAAAAAATAATGATGACATAACTTCATTGTAATGGATTTTATGAGACCACTGAAATGACGGAATCGGTAGTGGATCAACATAAAAATGCTTTTGAACCCGGTCCCTTACAAACCCCTACGGGTTACCGTTAAGCCTTTACTTCCAAAATTGAGGAAAATGGCGGCGGAGATAAACCCAAAGGTTTCAAATCATAATACAAATTTAATCGACTATTTCATTTTATGGCTTATAATACTGCAATGTTATCATGAAACAACACTTTATAGGTCTCTACGGTCTAAATATAAATAACCTAATAAGTATGCTAACCTGCTGGTTTGTTCATCGCTTTGAGAACGAAAAGCCATGTTATATCCGGAGTTACAATTAGCACGCGATACTCTAGCAAGATATAAGATTGAAGATCTCCAGAAAATACAGAAGAGTTTAATATCGATACCAAATATCATTGTACTAATCATACAAACACATACCTCGTTTGATCGCAGGCTTTGATTGTTGAATGCAAACATACGTCATTTAGCATACATAGCTGCCAAAACACTTTTTACACTTTCATCGGAAATGTTGTTTGTAATTTTGTGGAAATCGTGCGATAAACAGAAGTGAAATTGTGCAATATGTTATAAGGTAATTTGAGAAAAAGTTCTTTTAAAAAAAAAACGGAACTATTTTGGAATTTACAAATTTTAACGTAAAAACCTTTGTTTACAAGAATCACAACTGGCTCTAAATCAAGGTATACATAATATAGATTGTTATAACACATTAGTTAAATTGGCAAGATTGTCTTGTCGATTAGTAACGTAAATTTAGGAAGGAAGTTAAGTTTTGTGAAGATGGTTAAATTAACACAAACTTTCGGTATATACAGACAACAAATTTTACTAATTTGTTTCTTCATAAGAATTTAAGATAATTCCCGCAAAAGTCGTATATACAACCTACTGCTAGATCTATAGATTCCAAAACCGGTAGTACAAACTATATATACATATAGGAACAAAAATAAAAAAGGAAATTAAAAAACATTTTAACAAACGTCTAATAAACAATGTTAATTAAGCTCTGAGTTTAGCAATAGTTCCCCACTCAGTTCGAATAACAATGGAAATGCCAACGAGCCCTCCTTCCTTCGGCTATTGCATAAAAGTTTCGATTAAAGTAGAAAAGTTGCAAGTTGAACGCGGAGTTAAGCTAATAACGCCGATGTTTCTACAACTCTGCCTTATTCTTTTCGTTTAAGATTTTATTGTAAAATACGTTTTGTAATTTAAAAAGTAAGATACATGTTTTTAATTGAGTAATCTAAGTATAGATGGTGGTGAAACTATAATCGAGGGGTTGAGTACAAATAAACCAGATGTTTGGTTTATTTGTACTCGATTTCTTAATCTATACATATAATATTCAAATAGAATTAATTCGCTCCAGTATTCCGGATGGTCTAAAATCAAGAATGCATTTTAAAAGACTTACGCTCGGTTTCTTAGAGGTTTGTTAAACTCCAATTCAATTAACACTCATGTCAAGTTAAATGTCATGTCAAATTTTCATTTTCTTAGAATGACTAAGAGAAAAAAAAATTGTTAGCAACTCAAACGATAATAAAAACTTTTTTCGATGTACGTCCGAAGGTATTTGGATAACCGAAGTTATTGCTTATTAGAGGCCACGTTGGTCGGAGAAACTATATGCTTCAGATTTCCCTGTATCTGTTATATTTGTGTTTAATGCAAACACAACGCGTCTTCGTATTTATAAATCATGTGCGTGCAGTCTTACACCAGTTAAATAGTGTTATGTGCAAACGCCTTTAGGCTCAGATAACTTTCCCCGTTTCCCAACACATATTTGTATAAAAGACCATAATATGTACAAAAATCCTTTAACAATTTATTTCTAGAACAAAAGCGAACAAATAAAATTTGGAATAAATTTCGCTTGGCATTTTCTTCTAGTGTTTTCCAGCTTATTTCCGCGTTGCCGCCAAGGACAGCTGCAAGACAAATGGTCGCAACTGACATTCGTTTTTACTTATAGCACTGAAGCCAAAGTAAAATATTGCCTTAGGGTGCTCACATACCGACATTGTAAAACGTCATGTACCAGTAGGTGTGAACGCAAACTCGAGCTTGCGCTAAATGTTTTATTGCATAAATAATGGATGTTAAATATAATTATAATGTTTATTAATTTTATACACAGCATGTATGTATTTAAAACTGTAATCCACTGCAACAAGTCATCTCTTGAAGCGATATGATTATAAGAAATAATTGAAAAATCTCGTAGCAGTGAGGAATAAATTCTTATGCCTACAATTCACGGGAATTAAATAAGACGGGCGACGTATGGCCGAGTCTAACAACATCCTTATTTTCCAGTCAACCCCTGATTTTTTTAAAGTTGATGGTATTGCTTCTACATGGCATAAGCGGTGAAATAAGCGAAAATTGTATTTTTTTTAAAAAAAATAGGCTCGCTTTTTTTAACCAACATAGAAACTATTACAGAGATTTTTTCTCGACCGTCGGCCATACTGTATATAATTTGGCTATGATTTTTTACGGCCAGCCGCCTGCCTGACGCCGACACTCCTAGGGCATATATTATATGAAATATTAGTAGATTATCGAAATAATTTAATAATATTTCTCTTAAGCTTTCCGGTTAAGGTTAAACTTGAAAATACTATAAAATGAAAGGAGATTATACTTAGAGTATATAGGGTCAACGCTGTTCAAAGGCGGGACAAAGATAAACAAAATAAGTATAACAATAAAATTCATGTTTCACGCTGTACAAATAATTTTTTAGACAATTTAAGCCTCTACAGTTATTCCTTTGAAACCCCAAATTTAAATTCTGAAGTATTTATACAAAAATGTTTTTTGTTTAAATGCTGTTTAAACTTTAAAGCCATTCAGCGTTTGTTAAATGATTTTTACGGAATGCACAAAGGATGAAACGGTTTACTTTCAACCTTGTATACAAAATATGTTACTATGTAAATAAGGATTACACGATGTTTTAAAAAGGTTCCATATTAAACTGGTATACCATAGTGGTATAACCAAGCAGGAAGCTGATTTATGTGTATTGTGTATTCAGTTTGCATTATCATCATCTCCCTGCCCTTTTCCCACTTGGGGTCGGCACAGTATGACCGTAGCACATACTGCATACATGTTTGGGCTACAGTTTTTACGGCCAGCCTGCCTAACGCCAACCTACTTGTGTATTTAGTTTGTAAATTGTTATTTACTTACATCTATGGCCAGACTATTTCACCACATTGACATCTTCCTTCAATTAGTGAATCTACTAAGCATGCTCCTAATTTGATAACCTATAAGAGTTTTTATGTCACAATATGTTTATAGAAATTTCATTGTTTCTCGCGTTTTAATAACGTTTTTAAGAGTGCAAAGCATAACATTTGAAAAAAAAATCAAAGGTCAAAATTTAAAAAAATACATTTCTACATTAAAACTTTTTTTAAACTTTAAGTGTAATTTATTATTTTAGGAAACCACACTTCGTTCCACTTGCCGACTTCCCGACCGTGGTTGCTTAACAAAAGCAAGAAATTAATGCAAACAAAAGGCCGTCGCAGTATCGCCCTTGACCGTTTGCTTCAAGCAACATATCTGTAGCTATGCAAAAAAATGGGCGCCGAGACAACATTACATGTTTTGCTCGTGTTCTACAATCTTTACACTTATGCGAATTCTTTTGTAAGCAATGTAATACGCTTCCTTTTTTCTTTAGAACTACTGTGTTGTCGAGATATTTTTCTTGAGCAATGTTATATTCGCTGTAAATATTTTTATATGTTATTAAAAATATATCTATAACAAGTTCAATACTAACTTTGTAGATTCACATTCGTGGCCCTAATAAAAGACGAAAGGTAAGATAGTCCTCACTTTTGTATACGTAAATATTCGTGGTAAAAATATTATTGCTCTCTCATACTCTTGTAAGCAAAATGAAGTTTGGACAACTAGCCATATATGAGTCATGAATATCGTGCAGAGTTATAAAACTGTAGAAGATTGTTCAGCTGAAACTATTATTACAGATAGACAACTATTCTGTAAACAAGGTTACCCTCAATATTCATACCTAGGCACGTTCCCAGTAATCCCCTTTTACGGCATGACCTAAACAAACATGCCGAGTCTGAATTAAACTTTTTACTGCTCGCGCTATCTTTATTGCTGGCCGAGCTACAGTTTAGCGGCTACGTTCTCGGAATATGTCTGGCTTTTTCCAGATATGTTTTTGTTATGTGGACTGTGGACAATTTTTCGTCAACCTTTTTAAAGTAAATCACTAAGCAGACAACAGCACATAAAATTACACTTACTTGCAATGATAATAAGTTTCAATGTAACACTTATTTAAAGGTCTAGTCAGTACGAAGATCGGTTCAAATATGTTCTATTTAATTGTCAGTGTCCCTGGTGCAAGCAAATGTCGACTTTAAGGTGATGAATCTTTTTCTATCCCGACTACCGTATATGGAGCGCCCCCCACTAACACTGACACTGTACGTGCAACATACATTTTTTGTCTCTCTTTCATTCTTTCAGTATTCGTGTAAACATCAATATCAAAAACTGAAAAAATCTAAAAAATGACGTCTCGCAATGCAGTTCTTCCGCAAAAAAAAGTTGTGAGATCTCATATAAAATCATTTTTTTGTCTATGGAAGCATCTATGCAACAACTTTGTTATAAGTTGTAATCTTTTACGCATCAACTTTTATAGTGATTGTGTCAATATTATAACATGTTTATTTCTATAATAATTATAATGACTTGATTGGTAACATTTATTTGTGGTAAAGTAGTAGAAGCATAGTGACTAGAGTGTGCAAAATAGAGATCCGTAAACTTTAGGTTTCCCTGAAGTGTAAATATACCTAAAGTTTTGTCACTAACAATATAAACTATCTGAAAATAAATATATACAGCAAATAAATATACATAATTATATCCCATAATACTAATTAAATAATAATTACTCAATCGAATCAAATAAACGCTGACACAGTATTTACTGCTACCAAAACCGTCTAAATACAATCGAATGGTCATACTTAGTTTACTTACTAAGTTTTCTTTGTAAGTTATCAGTCGATTGGTTTGTTTATCCGAGACCTGACTTGGGTATTGCTGAGCTCGCGTATAACAAACAGACTTACCAATAAACGTTTTCAATATAAAGCTAGATGAGACCACGTACAAAGTTAATGCTAAAGTAAACCTTATCTTTGATGGAACTTTCAAATTAAATTCAACAAGAATGATTTTCTTTTGCACAATGAAACGTAAATAAGGTTTAAGTTAATTTTAAACAAAAATGAAGTATGTTGGAGTATATTAATTTTGAAGTTAGTCTTGAAAACTAAAGGGAATACAGTTTTATTAATACAGAATTTAAAATCTAAAAAATACATAGTTATTTTATAATCATATTATATAACAATTAAATAAAATGTAATATTATTCCAACGGACTGCTCGTAGTCCGTAGAGCTCTACGTGCCGTAGCACTGCGTAGCTTACATTGCGGATTAGATAGAGAGAATGGTACAGGCAAAATAAATTGTCTTTATCACGAACTATTATATGAATAGTACTGATACTAACGTGATGGGTAAATATACTAATTTTATAATCGGCATCGTGGTATTACTTGTAATTCTAAAATTGAATTGCAAATGAAAATATGCAGATTAAAAGCTATAAAAACTTGTGATTCGGTTATTTATATGCCGAGCCGTGACCGCTGTTGGGTTTAAGGTGCGCAATGAACGAGTTCTTTTCTGTGCAGCTGTCCGGTCATATTTTTAAACGGGGTCAGGGCTATACGTTACGAGGGCGGACGCTCGCCAAATTGCACTCCTCCGTTCCGTGAGAGAACTCACCTGATAAACGGCTCCGGAAACTATTGATATCTGAGTATAAGGTAATTTTTTATCTTCGAAGAGAAAAGAATTGAAAACATATGGAATTTAAATACGAAGACAGATTTTTTATCGCTCGATATTCAAGACGGTATGTTTTATTTTATTTTATGTTAAGATATCAAACTTATTTGGTCCTAGCTGAGCCTAAGTAGCGGCTTATTTTATACAAAAAATAAGCCGAGCTTACAATAAACCGGGCTAGGCCACGGGCAATTAATCTAGTGCTTCAAATTCATAGACTTGATTTAAATAGAAAGTTGGAGATCAAGTCGTCAACTAAGAGACATTACGGTTGATTTATAAGTGTAAATCTCGGAGTTAGTGGAATAGAGTAGTTGTATATTGACACAACAACTTAGTTGCAAACTAAGTTTTAATAAATGCAAGGAGTTTTTGTTAACCTACGATGATATTAATAAAATTTTAAGGGTCTTGAGCACGCAAACAAATAATTAGAGATTTGAATGATAAGGCGGCAAGTAAAATGAACAGTTGTTGTAAATACCGCTGCGGAGGTGCGAACGCGACCATTATGCCTTCAAGTTGACGGCCTACTTCAATTATATCACATAAATAATTTATACGACGGGATTTCCGTGATTCCTTTTGGCCCCTTCGCAGAATACTCATGTACGTTGCTAAAATACATAGGCAAAGAACTTGGACATTTTGTATATATACACTTGTAATCGATTAAAGTTTCAGTACGTATTACTTGTGTTATGTCCAAATATTATTTTTTCTTTCTTTTTTCCTAATTATAATATTTTATTAAAATTCTTCATAGAAATATGATAATGAATGGTAGGACAATATATTTGCCGAGCTATTGACAGGCGTCATCGTCAAAATTAAACGATTCATCAAAATCTCTCACGCTTCATTAAACACCGCCGCGATTTTATAAGCTCGATAAATTGTGAGGTCTCTTCGACTATAATTACGGCACATTATGGTTCAAATTCAACTTTGCTGTTCCATAATGAATTTGAATAGCAAGCACTACACACAAGTTTGAAATTGTTCCCAAAGCAATAATAAATTATAGGACCTGATGCCCGTAACCTAAAGGTTGAGATCACAGTTTCCAGTTGGAGCAATCCTCGCACACCTCACTCGCTTCTTCTACATCCATACATATACGCGTATGCGTATGTATATGCTCGTCGGTTATGGGTGCTCCTTATATCGCCCTTCTTTAGTATGTCTCTACCCAAAATAAAATCCGTAAAATAGTGTTAATCCTATCCTAAGATATGTTGGATAATGTAAATATATATTTACATTTTTGTTTTTGATTATAATTTCTCAAATAATATAATCGGGCCATGGACCGTTACGATTTGCTTCCTACCGTCATGCGTCTCACGAGGAGCATTGTAAATGTTGCTCGGTGCAAGAATCAGATCCTTGATACCCTTAGAAATAATGTTTAGTCGTTAAGAAGTAGCGCTTAGTGCTTTCTGGCGTAAATTGTACCGGAGATAACAAAAACAATTGACGATAATTGAAACCCATTATAAAAGATTGATAAATCTATTTTCCAAAAAAAAAAAACATTATAGCTCAATGGATGAGGAGAGTCTTTAAATTTGATTTACGAATATCAAGTCCACGTATGAAATCGCTTTCGACTTCATGACTAAGTTAATCTCTAAATAAAACTATTCCGACTAAAGTACTACACTAAATTGTCTCTCATTACACATTTACTAGAAAAATATTAGTGAATTGTCGAATATTGTTTTAATTATACAAAACCTTTAGTCTCCTCCACAGCTATTAAAAGGAAAAATTCTAACGGTTTCCTAACATCAATTGCTACATCACGACGTAGCAGCGTAACTATATCAACGAATAAGTCGTAATATAGGAGGCGAGGAACTTATCCGAGTTGGCCATTGTCCGCAGAGGTGGCATCTGGCCAAACCGCGCCCGACTGTACACTACGTTATAAATGATCAAAGTATGTTCAGCGCCCTATGTTTGTGGTCCGGTCCATAAACTGCAACCATAAGTTTAACCATATTATTATTTAACCACGCTTATTTTTTCTGTTTGTAAAATTTAAATTCGTACAAAAGTTACTTTTGGCAGTTCTCAACCGAAGGAGTTATTTCAAATCACAAACATTTGCTTAGAATTGGGTCCAAATGTATGATGTAGGCTTAATCTCTGATGTATTAAGGTAATATGGATGTACTCCTTCAAAAGCAATTTTGCATTGCAACTTATATGTATCCGCCGAATCAAAACTAACAATAAATAAAAAAAAGAAAAAAATATCTAAAAAACATTTAGTGTGAATTTTTGAAAGTTAAATAAAAGTAAATACATAGATCAGATGTAAAGGTTTTTTAACGGTTACACTGCCTACACTGTTTTATTTTAAAAGTATTTTTATGACAAATACTAAAGTCGTGTGACGCTTGAAATTGTTTTCAAGTTCCGTTAACGCAACCTCACGCGACCACTATCGCGCATATTTTGTACAAGCCACATTATTTTCATTAACTTTTATCATAGAATAAAAGTAAGTTTATTTCAAGGTGTTAAAATTTATGTTTTGTTTTTACGTAACTGCGTTTTACATTTTATAAAGCCAGCTGAATGGACAAATATAACATAAATTTATTACAATACTTAAGTTATTTAGATTTTGTTACACACGACGTTTTTTTAGTTAATTATTTATAATACAAGCTAGTAGTATTTGATCAGTCACACCTGATATAGAGATTGGTTTTAAGTATTATAGCAGCTAATTTATTTTATAAACATTACATAACGCCAGTGAATCAAACCGTTAAAGTAAAGCTCGCAATAATATACGCAAAAAAAAAAAACAAATGATAAGCAAAACGATCGCTAATGGCGCCACTGCAGAATCCTGTAATTCTGAATACAATTGTATTTGCTTTCGTATTCCTGATTACAGTTTAACTTAATTCAAGACTTATTGCTAAGAACGATATACAATTTCATAAAGCAATCGTGACAAAAATGACCAATAGTACTAGAACTTAGAACTAGAAATACGTTGTTTGTGATTGCAGTCAGACTACCTTAACGCGAATGGTAAGGTTATTTTTAAAAGCAGAACTTACAGCATACCTTGTTGAAATGTTACTGTACTAATCCTACAATGTTTGGTATATCTTTTGGTAATAAGTATTTAGATTCGGGATTCAGTTTGTCTGTTCCATCATATGTAGTATCCATTATTATTTAAATTAGCCTAGATTGCGTTCTTAATCTTTACTTAATCGCAAATCCTAACTAAATTAACCTACCTATCTAAATTATTGTATTGTAATCTGTCCTTGATAAATGTGCAACGTTATGGAATCCGATGTATTGAAACGGTTCAAAATCTCGTTGAAAGATACCGTCACATACCAACAAACAAAGAAACAAACAAACATGCACACCGTGCTAATAAGAGCGAATGAATAACGTTAACTTATGTACTACATCAAATTACTCTCGTGCAACGCTGTATAAAAAATATAATAACATTTATTTTACCCGTACCCGTCCATTTTAATGTATCGTTAAATAGTTTGAAATACGTCAATCTGTCCAATCACAACGCTATCCAGCCATCGGCTCATTTGTTAAATCAACGTCCAACGAACGCTATGTGAAACTTTGTTCACAATTTATTGCATCAATAATACGATTACTTTTATACTATTTGCATTAAAAATTATAATAATTAAAACAAAATATAGAAGAGAATTGATTAAAATATGACCTACGTATTTTAATCAATTTAAAATGAACATTATACTTAACGATAAAATGATAAAGGATCCTAACTAATATTATAAATGCAAATGTTTGTTACAGTTTCCCGCGTAAACTATTCAACCGATCATCATGAAATTTTGTACACATATTTTCAGGACATTTTTGCCTTTTATCAAGATACAAAAAAGAGAAAGAAAAATATAGCCTACTATCGGTGGCCATAGTAAGCCAGTGTGATATGGCAGTACGTAACATTTACCTGTACCAAGTACCAATTATACGCGAAACCAAGTCACAAAAATAAAAAATGAATGCGTGCCAAGCCGCAGGTAACTGATACTATAATTTTAAAACTATATGTACCTATTGCGCTTATTGGTGAAAGGATCTTACTGAAGGATGTGTGTTTAAAAATAATTCTAACACTTACATACAAAATGTATTTTTTACAATCGCTTACAAAGTTTATAAAGAAACATAGCCACTAAAGCCAAGGAAAATTTATTCATAAACAGATCCACTTTCATTCATACGACATGTATAAATTTTCCATCTCGATGGCAAACGTAAAAACTCGATTTATATTCGTATGCCGTTGGAATGTGGATATGCTTCGAGATGTGTACTCATTCAAGTTTAAATAGCATTTATATAAATGCAATAAAAATGTAATAAAACGATATACAAGTTTACAACTTCAAAGTCGAACTTACAAATCGATATCATTTTGCAAATCAAATTCGATCAATTTAAGCCTTTTAAAAATCGAATTCGGACGTTTGCCAATCAAATTAAAAAGGGAACGTCAGAATGTTCATATTTAAATTGCTGTACTTGAACTGTCCGAATTAGATGTACCAAAGACTAAATTCGATTTGTAGAAAGAAAAAATACGAATTTGAAGTTATGAACCTATATTTTGAAAGAAATGGACAAATTGAATATTACTGATGTAATGTTACACTATAACTAAGACAATATTTCGTCAAAAATCATCAATAGAATAAAGTCCAGTGTGATCTATTGCAGAACATTTTAAGATTCTACTTATTTACAATATCGTTTAAAAATAAATTTTCAGATTAAGATTGAGCTGAAATTATCCTACGACTTATTTAATGGCTGGGTCGTTAATTCAACTACGAGATTTGTATTAACACTAGATGTCGCTGTATATAAAGTATGGAGGTACTAACGGTGTCTAGCTATCGTAGGGGCGGCAACGACGACATCGATAGTGGGGTAGGGCTGCGACAAGAGATGGTGCGCGATGGTCAACTTTTGACAGGCATTCAGTCCGCAGTAGAAAGTCTGCCTGGCGCACTCTCTCATGCACTCAGCTGTTTGAGACCACGTCACCGATGAAATTCGCATATCCTTTATCAATTTAGCACAGTTTTAAATCACATTCACATTTCAGAAAATATCACAAAATGAAACGTAATATCTATAAAAGTACACAGTAAGAACAATTCGTTTCAGACGCATGCCTTGAACTAATGAGATTAGATAAGTGTGTTTTCAGTCCAATAGAGTTGATTCAGCTGCGCGCGTGATTCTAAAAAATATCGATGTTTTTAAAATCGATAAGATTACGTTAGATGGTCTCGGTGGCGAGATAACTCATCTGCGTTTAAAATCGCACTGGTAGTTGTCACTGAGTTTTGTATACGACAGGTACATTGCGTGGGTGCAAGGACGAGTTACAGCTCACATTGGGAGATAAGAGACAATGGTATGATAACAGCGCGATAAAAACGTATTTGCGCAATGTTTGATTGGTTTGAAATTTGTTCCACTATTAAGTGTATAAATAATATTTTAAGAGTTTTGTGAAAACATTTTTTTACAAAACTAAAAAAAAAGGTAGTAGAAATTAAAAATAAAAGTCACTGATATACTTTTTAAAAAATTAGGTTTGTCCTTTGCCATATGCTGGAAATATATAACGACATATGTATATTATCATATTTTTTCTGATTTGTTTTAATGCCCTAAGCTGCAGCTGCTAATTAATCTACTTGTACTAATAAGGCGCTACCTAAGATATTGAATTATTTTTCTGAATCGTCGTCAAGTTGAGTATTTTAATGCCTTTACGCCTTCCTAGTCTCCTAACAAAGACAATGTCTACCACCATGAGTAAGGTATATTTAACTATTGATTATGCTTTATTTAAACGTTAAAGTATGCGCGGTTTTTTTAAATATTGTCATCGGAATTCGAACGTTAAGTTGTCTATTCAGAAGCCAGTGACAGTGGTGTCTGAGGCATCGGAGTTAATAATCAATTAGCAGCCATTAGCAAGGTATACGGCAGAGGCGATGGTAATTGTATTACGTAGCTCAACGCGCTCAGCATCGATTGAGATACAAGATAAGAGGCTTTGCCAGAGATTATCTTGTACGGTAAACAAATGACTTTGTTACCAATTAACTACGATTTTCAACCTTATTCCTATTTCAGTAAAGAATATTGCTCGTGATTCCTCCGTATAATTTTGTACTTCTGTTCAAATATTTTTAGAGTATAATCCACAGTTTCTTAAGTAATCCATAAAATAAGGAGTAAAAAAATGTAGTTGGAGAAAACTCAATATGAAGATAGAGCTTGTAGATAACAACAGTACATCCGTGATTTATTGATAATTTATTAATTTTAGACGATTAGTTTGATTGTAAACATGTCACATTGTTACTCAATAAGGACGAAATTGTAGAACATAATTTGGAAAGTAGCTAGGCGATCTCCTCTCTTTTCTCCTTTATTGTTATCCGTCTTTACTTTTAGCATAATGAAAAAGTAAACAATCACAAGAAAGGCATAGCAAGATAAAGATACTAACGTTCTTCATTGCGATCAAAATCAAATGGTGTTGGTATATCGCCAGGGATAGCCGGGAAGGGATGACTGGCAGCCGCAGTCAGAAATTCCGTCCAGAACGACCGCATCGCGCACTGATAGTTAAAACTTTATCGATAAACGCATTATCACGGTCACATCACTAGATTTGATCGAAAATATTTTTATGCCGGACTTATTTTGGTGTCAAAAACTTCGCGTCAAAGTTGTGTCAAAGGTGACAGCGTTGTTATGAAAGTAAAATATTGTGACGGGTTTGTTTGAGCTGTAAACAGCGCAGGTGGTGCCCCGCCGCTGACTGGTCGTACTTTATCGCTCATACACCGAGCGTCTCGATCTCATATCGCGTTGATAAGCGCCATTCGTTGCAATTAGGTGGAGCAGTTGATAGGGGCTTTGTTATAGCGGTGCCGTCAACAATACTAGAAAGTAAATCATTTCTTTGGAATTTTTATTTCCTTAGAATTTTCTTCGATGTATGTGATGTGATACATATAACAAAATTATCATATATTCGTCATTACTGTAGTAGCAGTCGATACATTGCTGTATCGACTATTCATACTTCTAAGCATAGGTCTGGCTTCACTGTGGTAATTGGATATTAAACATCAAAGGCTTAATAATATGACTAGAGTATGTATTATTTAGACACAATCTCATCGTTGGCGTTTCAAATAAGGTTAACTGGTTAATAAAGTGCTACGTAAACAATAGGTTGGATCACCTGTCAGATAAGGATGTTATTTGGTGGTTAAAGCTACTCGACAGATTATTTATTTCTTTTACATTTGCCGTACGTTTCGTAAGTATGTATGATCTGCAAAACAACGTTCGGATCCAATTCAACAATTGTGAATCAACTCTCAGTAAAATGTTAGCTTAGTTGTGACATGAATGTTAGTAAAGGTTGTTTATA
>JWHW01041885.1:137905-171557 GCA_000931545.1 Papilio glaucus
TATTAAGTTATGGCTCTATGAAAATACATTGTCTGGCCATAGTGATTTTATAAACAAGCATTGGTAATTTAAAACAAATTGTTAAAGTTAAAATATTAAAGGACTTGTTAAATGTTCATTAATTTTTTATAGCACAAGATGGCAAACTAGCAATCATGATACTGACATTAAGTGACCACTACCCATAGACGCATGGGTTGCCTACCTTTAATGGACAGGAAAAAGGATATTTCCTTTTCCTATCCATCTTCTCCCCTGTCAAATCTCTGTTTTTTTATGAGGAAAGGATGGGAAGGGGAAAACCTGGAATTGGGCCTCCGGCACCTCTCTGATCAGACAAAACGTAGAATACTTCTACTTCCTTACCTATCTATTAGTTATATTTCATAGGTCGAGCCGGCTCATTAGTGTAACAGATGTTTGCCCCTTTTGACTTTAATTAGCGTACGTTACTTATTTCTACTTTACATATGTATTGGTATATTTTGGTAGTCTGGTTTAACGATGGCATTGTCGGAATGAGATATTTTATGTATCTAAAATTCAAAATACATTCTTAATATCCTGAAAACTTATTTCGTTTTTTTTTATTCACGAAATATCGAAAGAGGCGGCTCATATAATATTTGTCACGTACTTCCCTTATGATAGATAGTAAATGTTAGTCATTTATAATAAAGTTTACTTCCCTCCGTAATCCCCCTTGGAGCGGATTATGTAGAAAAGTATTCTCCATTTGTTATATAGAACGATCCCTAAAAACTTTTGTCAATATGTAGGCTCGGTTAATCCCGGCCACGGTGCCCGATTTGACGCAGACAAACTGCGCAAGTCTAAACATGTTTGTATTAGTTTGAAGATGAAATCTTCAGCAAGTTGAAAAAATAAAGATTTGCGACACATCTAAATTTTCTATTTTCGAAATTAAGACTATCACGTTTATTGGGTGAACAGACAAATCGCTCCAGTCATTGAAGTGAAGCGTATACCAATTTTTAATAGGCTAATGTAAAATATGCACCAAATATGTTGATCAAAGTGAAAGGATTCGATGCATAGTTCCAACGTAGTGCGGCACAGCACGCCAACTGGGTCAGGGTGGCTCGTAATCCTGCGGGCTTTGGCCGATTGCCATATCCGGTTTACGCTTCGCTTCTCGACTCTTCGGGTCACAAAAACCTAAGCAAGACTTACCCGGAGACCGGTGCCAAGGCAGAAAGTGATAGTTTCGATTGTGTAGTGTACAAACAAAAGAAGGTATGTAGTTTCAAATGTTTTCTTCTATTCTAAGATGCGGTGTTACTGTGATACACTTGTTACGACTCCTAGGTTAAGGTTTTCAACTAGCTTAGTTCGAACTTACGATCTTTAGATTTGAAGAATTGGAAGGACGCACAACGTTGCCGAGTGGCAAATATAAATATAATTTGCATAAACTTCAGTAAAGGTGTTGTTAAGGTTCAGCTTTTTCAGAGTTAAAGACAACGATTTAAACTATAGATTAGTGAAAGTGTTAAATTAATAATGTGTTGACAGAAAACTTGCAAAAAAAGTCTAATTCAAAAGAAATACCGCAGGAATGGACTCGGCCGGGCTTGATTATTCTTCATCAATATACTCGGCGCAGCGGCGTGACCGATGGCTCACAATTTCTCACCACGCCCATGATGGACCGCCCTCCGCCCGCATATTGTGTATCGAGTAATCATACCACTAGTAGAAGTTAAGTATAGTGGTAACTTTGTCATTTTAGAAGCGTGTTTTTTTAGTAAAGAAGATTATAACAATTAATTACTAATAAATCCTTTAAACATTCCAATTAAGCTTAAAAGCATGTATTGGCATGTGATGGCTGATTCGCCAATACCTCATGATCGGCAGTCCGTAACCCCTTAACCTTAGGCTATTGGTGTTTATTATGAAAATATTAAGATACAAATTTGGGGTAGACAGATGTTGGTTGTAAACGTGATAGTGTAGAAGATTACACTCTGCACATATTTTGCCAAGTGATACTGAATGTTAAGAAGAAAAAGTTAAATAAAAAAACAATAAACCCGACTGTATCACTCCAGGTAAGAGTACAAATCGAATAACACTTCACACTTCAAACAAACGCAAATTACAGAATACAGGTGTGAAGTAGAACGCCTCTCTTGTGTCAGGTCGTGGTATTTAACCGGTCGAGCCGGCCCATTGCTGCTTTTGTTGTTGCGGGCTACACCACTGTAGAGCCTGCCAAATCGAAACAGCCAAACTGCCTAACAAAACTGCTAAATTTAATGTTTGTATTTCTATTAGGTAAAACTTGAAAATGCAGGTTTGGTATCCAAACTTTAAAAGGTTTTTAAGAGTATTGTGTATCACCTCTTGATAAGACCACCGCCAACAGTATTTGTCAGCGCCTCACTTTCAATGTGGACTATATTTTCGAGCAGAACAAATTGTTCTCTATAGCGCCTCATTTAAATGAGAGCGATGACGCAGCGCCTATACATCAACTTCACGCGGTTTTGTCTACGCCGATAGCTTGTCATCAGTTATTGACGTATGTTAACGCCCCTCCCACCGCCCCCAGTCCGGCACTTCTGTACCCTGACAAACTGCAAAATAAAGCCTTCAACAACTTTGACGCGGGAACAAAGAAGTCCATTTATAAGGGGTATACACTAACAACAATTTTAATTAACTTTGCTAGTGTAAACGTTGCAAAATTATAAACAATAGTACAGAAATTATAATATAATATGATTGGAAATCCGTAATCTCTGCCTAGCCCTCTGGGTAAAGGCGTGAAAAATATTTATTTTAATAAATTAATGTATGCGTCTTGGCACGGCATATTCTTATAAAAGATAAATTAAAATTATAGAAATTTTAGATTATAAATTAAAAAGTAAAGTTGAATTTTTAACAACAACTTTAGATACTTCGTTATAAGTTAGGCAGTTGACATTCCACAATCGTTTATATTACTCATTTAACTGAATGTTGAACAATGTTTTTTTAACTATGTCTTAAATAATTTCTCTAAACGTATTTGTTACGTCAGATAACAGGGTAACATAGTAATACCTCAAATAATAAATCAAAGGGTAATAAATCAAAGCCTGTCTTATGTACTCCGAAACACATACATACGTCAGAGTATCGTTATTTACAACTGTGATTGAGTGATACTTTTGCTCAACACAAGTTTTACGAGTTTCGATTTTTTCTTGCTTCAGCACTTATAAATAACTATGTTACAATGAAAGTCTATTAGGAAGTTGTTTTCAATTAAAGAAGGTAAAGACGTAAATGTCATCATTTTTGTATTCTATGGTGTTATAATGCTAGAGTTAGACAGGTTTTACGAGTCGACTAAGTTTTATAATTTAATTCAGTTTGTGTCAGGTTGATCGGCACAAAGATCGATATCCGGCCGCCCTCATGCAGTTGATTCTTGCAACTTTGACCAGATCAGTCAGTCATCTTGTGGTAGACCTACCTACGGTGCGTCGACCTTCCCATTCCACCTTACGGCCCCATCGGCCATCAGTTCTACGAGCAATGTGTCCGGCCCATAGCCAAATAAGTTTTGCAATTCTGCAGATTTCGAATAATGCTTATTTTCATTTAAAACAACTAAGATTTGATATCAGTATTAGATTTATTTCATGAAAATTGTATTTGCGAGTAGCGTTGGGGATGGCATTGTAAAGCGCTCCGGGCAGACCGCCTCGATTATTAATTTGCCTTTCATTTGAAAGGATCAAAGATGATCCCCCCGCGGACCGCGCTCACCGCAACTTTTCTATTAATTTAATAATTTCTTAACAAAATAAATATAGAAGAAGAAACAGAAACATTCATCTTTGGTGAAGTAAGGAAGTTTATTGAGTGTATACGGCGATAAAGAAAAAAAACCTTAATAGCAAAAATGGTTGATTTAATAGTGACAGGTGTTGATGTGCCAAATGGAAATTCGTCATCTCTGCCTACACCTCTGGGTTAAGGGCGTGATTACTTATTTAATTTTCATATTAATAGCAATGGTTGGTCTTTATATGAAAATGAAATAAATAATAATAATAAAGTACTTTGTTCTTAATTTCAGTTAAAATTAAGTACAAAGTATTGTTTGCTTGCTAATTTGATAAAAGTAACTGAGTACTTTCTTTTATCGTAAAGCCATGTTTCTAAAATAAGATCGGTCTTTGTAAATGATTTTGATTATGGATAGAAAATGGTCCATTTACTAGTTTGAAAAACCAGTAGCAATAATAAATATCTCAAATTATACTTTACCTTATTTATCTTAACATATTAAATACGAATACTAGTAGCAATTAAAAAAAAAGTTTTTTGAAGACAAAGCAATTAGTGTTATTTTATCTCCTACTGCAGCTTCAATGCAAATTCGAAGCGTAAACAACAAATCACAGACGCTACAGTTGCAAACACATTAATCACTCTGCTTTGGAATTGCGCAAAAACTTAATGGATTCCAAGTTGTAACTTAATTAGTAGAACTCCCTCTTTAAAATTCTAAAATGCGAACGCGATTCCAGCGAAATTGAGACGGACAAAGTTGTTGTGCTATAGATGTACTTTGAGTTAAGTTAATAAGTAAGAGCTTTCTACAGATATAGCGATCGAAGTAATAAAGAAGTAAGAAATACAAACAACGGAGTCCATGTTAGTATCACGACTTCTTAAACAATATTTTTTGTATGACTCTCGAGCTTTTGTGTGTGCATTTGAGTGGATCCAGAGATGGTTTAGATGCACAATTGGAACCGGTAGGTGGCGCTGCTTTCCACATTTATTTGATTTTATGACGAATAGAAAAAAACGATAGCTGAATAGCAGGAAAGCCAATGTTCATGCAAGTACGTCCGTTGGGACCGCTCGTATTAAAGTAAATTATTAGTACAGCTCCAATTTTCGACTAACGAGTGTTTTTACCAGTAAATTTTATACATTATCTTTGTTTAAAATGGCAATAACAATTTCAGTTGTGATTTTGCAGTTTGCATTAAGAAAAAAGCGTCTAGGTACAGTCAAAAGAAAAAAACGAATACTTAAATAACGTGAGAATACATGAATTTAATTCAAATTGTATCCACTAAAGCGACCGCAGCGATGCACAGCGCTGTCCGAACCACGAGTGTTGTAATTTAAAATAAAATTTGTTTTCATAATTTAAATTATATCGTATATGTGTTGATACAAAGAGTGTGAGAGAGTTAAGCAAATAAAAGTATCTTTGGTTATTATATACGATGAATATTTATTTTAAATAAAAACCTTTAAATTAAATTCTTGACCATCGGTTGTCTAACACAGTACAAATTTATATTTCATTAGCGATTTATTTTCTAGTCTAATCTCATTTGTAAGTTTTTCTTTATGTCAGAATCTAGAATTTAATCCTTGGTTAATAACCGAAGCTTATATAATAACTTCTGGCATGTACGCAGATTAGTTTTTAAAGCCCCTCTGGGATTGTTCAACTTACAACTGATTAGTAGAGAAGGTTATACAACCCGTTACGTCTGAATATGGGTCCGTTTATGTTATTCTAAAACCACATACGTGATAATAAAGGATAGTGTATATTAAACCATCAGCGTAGCATTGTATATCATGACAATTTGGATTAGTAATATTTAAATGGAACGTAAAACATTAGGCGATATATAAACCCAAAAAAAAGCCAGAAAAAAAGCCCAAAAAAAAAGCCAAAAGTCTAGGTTGGTTGGAACAGTGCAGTACAGTCGTTTAGGTGAATTTATTTTATAAAATATTATTTTACTAGAAGTCTTTATCGTCTATTTTAATTTTATAGTCTAATTAAAATAATTAGGCAAAATATCTTAAGAAATCATAGGAAAAGAGATAATTTGCATTCTCCCAAATACGTACTTAAGTGTCTTTAACACAGTTTTTACTTCGCTTAGTTTGATACTAGCCCTATGCTATGTTAGGTTAAAATTTAATAATATGTATGTAAAATGATTTTATGGGTATTAAATACTTCAAGTTAGCCTGACAACGCTAACTCTATTCGGTACAAATGCTTTAGAAAATAAAATATTTCACTGAGCTCAAAAGTTTTCCACTTTTCTTAGTTTATTGATTCACATTCCACTTGTGGAGATCAAAGACTCGAGCGCGCGGACCGCAGACGGAGCTTCTATATACATAACAATTTCGTTTCATGATAACATTTTCAGATATAATTTTAAAATATCCCGATTTAAACTAACATACTTCGATATACATAGTGTATTTTAAATAGAAGGCAATTATTTAAAGTCCAACCAAAATGAATCGTTAGTCTTTATTTACTATAAAAAGTATGTAACACAAAAGGTAAAGTAATTAATGTATATAACATAAAAGATAAAAGTACGCACGCTCGTGGTTTAAAAGATTAGGCGAGGATTACGGATTCCCAATTTAACGTGGCCACAATTTTCGAACATTTTTTTATCCATTACATAAACATAATCCTTGGTATTTTAATAATATTATATTTAAAATAAGTTTTAACAGGGGTAGAGCCCGCAACAACAACATCTGTTGCACGAATGGGCAGGCTTGACCGGTGAAATACAACGACCTCACAGAAAATAGGTGCGTAGAATAATTCTGCGTTTCGACTAACGAGAGGTGCCGGAGGCCCAAAGCTAGTTCTCTTCCAAAGAGACGAGAGGAAGGGGACGAGGATATGATGGGCGAGGGTATGGACCAGAAAAGGAAATGTCTTTTATCCTGGCTTTTCCTTCCTATGTCAATTCAAGGCAGCCTATGTCAATTAATAACAGGTGACGAGCTTGCTCGTTTGCCACCTTCTGAAATAAAAAAGTAAACTTATATACAGAGGATGTCAAATTAAGTTGAAGGTTACAGTAAAGCTCTACGACGGTGCTACGTCGCGGCTACGTAGTAATTAATGACTGCTACACCGAGTCTAATTTGACAGTCTAGTGGCGTACTCACAAGGTGTGTCAGTGAACTCACAATACGATATGCTTGTAGTATGAAGAAATAAGTAATTATTGATGGGTATTTAATAATCACACCCAAATTATGTAAATCATCAAAAGAGTAATATTGCAATGAAAGAAACATATCGTAGTTTATATGTATGTGTGCTTAAACTGAAAGCCTTGTTACCCGATTGATATGTTAATACAGTTGAGCTTATGATGCCGCGTGTCACAAAGGATTATCCGGATGATAGTTTTAGAGGATAAAAAATTATGTAATGTGTATGAGAAGAGAATGTATAAGACTTTTTACTAGTAGTTTTACTTAAAACTTTTTTCCAATTAAATAACCTACATTAACGCGATATCCTACATAGAAAAAAAAGTAGCAGAACAAGCAAGATCTGTTGCTTGAAAGGGCCGTCTAGACCGGCGAAATATTACGACCTCTCAGAAGACGGGCATGAAGAAAATGTATTCAGCGTGTTGTTCGATGAGTGAGGTACCGGAGGTCAAATTTCAGTACTCTTTCCTTTCCCATCTTTTCCTAATAAGGAAGGGGAAGAGGATAAATGGGGAAAAGGTAATATCTTTTGTCCTGTCTATCCCCTTCTCTATCCATTAAAGCAATGCATATGCGATTCATTTGCTCGTTGCGGATGCCTATGGGTAGCGGTCTCCTAATATCAGGTGACCCGCTTGCTTATAGCCGCTTTGTTCTATAAATAAACGTATTTTAATGAGGTTCTAGTATAATTGAATTAAATTATAATAATTTTCAACGATGGTTTTATGATAATAACATAGAAAGGTATGATCTGTTTCAAGGGACCAATACAAAGTTAACGGTAATTCATAGCCAAGTGTCGCCAACAGCGAGATTTAATGGCTCCCAGCATGATGGATGGTCTCTTGTCTTCCACTGAATGGAGTTAAAGTCGTTAAGCTAACTTGAAGCATTCAAAATTTAGTTACATCACGAGGATCAGAATATTTTTACGTCTACAATCACACTATAAATTTTGATCACATTATTTTTGAGGTGAAAACTTCTTAAGTCGCGTTAGAAACACGCTTCAGCAATACGCTTATTTGAATTTGTAACAGTTTCGACCAACTTTTTTCATTTATTTTTCTTGTATTCAATTTTAGACTGTATTGTTAAGATACAGGAGTTTATTTTTGTTGATTATTTATTTTTTAGATTTCCCTTCTGTCGGCAGTCCTTATGACTGCCTTTGTATTTTTTATTTAATAGGAGTGATAGATTAGTGCTAAGTGACGTGCGATAGGCATAGCTCAGATCATGTATTGCCATGATTTTCTGGTATCGTATTTGTATACCAAAAAAAAACAGGATATAATGTATACATGGTAACATTAGGGACCTGCACTTAAACATGGATGAAGGAAGTGTTTACGATTTTCTTTGTCTGTCACAGATTAAAATATAAGTCTGAGTTTTTATATGTTTCAAATATTAGTTGATGACCGAAAAACGCAGCTGGGAAGCTTAATTCTGTCCTCTGTCTGTCCTTGCCCGTTTGCCAGGGGACTGGATTTGATGGGGGATGAATAGGAAAAGGATTTTTTTTCTATTTATCCCTTCCCCTGTCCATCGAAGGTAGGTAAGGTATCTGCAACTCAGGATCACTTAACAACAGGTGAAACGATTTCTCCACCTTCTATTAAAACATTTATGGTTCACAAGAAAATTAAATCTCATATTTTTTAAAGTATCAAGTATTATTGCTTTATACTTTAAAAAGCGCAATCAATAAGTTATTAAAGAAAGTACAATATTTCCTATGAGCGATTTACGGATAAGCACTTCCAGTGATATATGCATCTATTAAAGTGGGAGCTACCGGCACACACGCGCGAGTTATAAGCCCTGCGGATTGTGCTCGATTATCTTGCGCTTATCGACCACATAAGTCTATCCTGAAACTAAAGCTGACCATTGACAATGCAGAATAAGGGGTTTTCTAGTTAGGGGTAATAAATATGGAAGTATTAATTATCAAATCAAGGAGTAATCATGCACATACATAAATAATAGATACAAATGCAAACACGATAATGATGAATGATTACAACATTAATATTATACACTGCGAGATGAAGAATCTAATATTGATTATCATTTTAGTTTACGCTTTCTTAAAATACCATAGCAAAGTCAGTATAGTTCAATAAGTTCGGAAAAAACGCATAGCCTTTTTATTTTGTTGATCAATTTAACAAAGATTGACTTACCCGTTTATCACTTCAGAGACTAAATGTTACCTACCAACCCATTAAAGCAATGTGTCTTGTAACATTCTCTAAGCTAAAAGAGCAAGACTGTCTTCTTAAATACTTAAAATATTGCTTATCCACATATCGAGAGTTTATGATAACTTAATCCATCGCTAAAAGCTACGGTGCTACAGCATAAGACAGGCGCGATAGTTTTAAATCCCCACTCAACGTGGAGAGATTATCCGCTGCTTAACAACTTGCTTCAATGCTGTATATTTAATGGTATGTGGTAGTTCCCTCAAACTATGCTACCACAGTTAATAAGAAGTATTGAAGATACAAAACTTTCTTATGTACTTTCGTAACAGTTCTTCGACTGAGGGCATGTAATCATACAGGTTGTCGACAGTTTGGTCAGTGCAGGTTTTTTTTATTTATTTATTTTTCAAAATTTATTTATTTTATTTATTTATGTGTCACGTATTTCCTTCGCTCTATTACAGTCACTAGTCTCAGAAACCTCTTTAGGAAAATGTGGCGGATTAAAATTAAAATATATTGAAAACTGTTAATGTTCTTTAAATTAAATATGCCTTTTGAATGGGTCTGCAGAAAATTTTAATATCTAGTATTAATTATAAAAAAGACCAAAATTTAAATACTTGGGAATGAAACACAATGTTAAATTTAAAAATTTCAGTCACAGAATAATGCTTTACAATTTGAACATTAAGAAGAGCAAGTTCTTAGCGGCTCCTCGGCTCAAAGACGGTTCACTAACTTGCCAACTAAGTTAGTGCGGGTGCAGACGAGCGAGAAATAAAGTTAGTGGAAATGCGGTCTATTTTATCTTTTTTATTCTGAAGGAGTGTTATCGTAAAAGCGATAAAAGAATTTAAAAGAAAAAGATCTACTATCCAACGGAAGGAAAAGGAAAATTAATTATTTTTAATAACAGAGAAAAAGTATCTGTTATGGGCAGGAATTCACGCAGGAACCTTTTAAAGTAATAGCTTCCACCCCTTTTTTATTTGAGACATAAACTCAGTTTATCTGACTTCGATGTTAAGGCATGAAAGTTTTTTTTTTCAATATTTAGTCGTTTGATATATGATTTTTAACAACATAGTACCAAAAGCAACAGTACAAAAAAAATAGTCGCTGCACACAGATTAATAATTAATTAAATCAACTATGCAAATGGTTTCAGAAGGCAAACCGTAAACAACAAATCACCGGAGCCAACGCTACAAAACACATTAATCACGTCACTGAGCAAGGAAAAAAATAATGTATTCCAGTTGCAATTCAATTAGGGCTCCTCTTCAGTATGCGAATGGGGCAATACAAAAGGCTAAAGTCTACGTCCGATATGAAATATTCGACGAATTTTTTCCTCGATGCAAAACGAACTCACGGAGGCAAAGGTCCGTAATCAGAGGCAGGCAGAGGCGGAAAGGCGAAAAAAAAATAAACGAAAATATCGGCCAAACTCAAAAGGCGATTGCGAAATGGAATACGTTGTTCTATCATCGAGACGACCATATTCAGAATATAACCTAACATATTTTGAGGAATTTTTATTGTATTAATTACACGTTAATTTGATTTATATCGTATTTAATGTTAAATTATGCGTCCAAAACTAAATTTTAAAGAACAAAAAAGTTAGTAGTAGGGGGCTTCTTTTCCGCAACTCCACAACTGACGCGCGTGTGGCCGGGACATATATAGCTCCAGCCAGCCCAACTCTCCGATAAAGAACTAACTGCATATGTAAGTAAATTTTTCATATTTTATGTATATAAGTAGTACCCGTAACCGACGTTTGTATGCGTAGATGTATGGATGTAGAAGAAGCGAGAGAAGTGTGCCAGGATCGCGCCAAATGGAAATATATAATAAATGTAAATGTAGTAAAATCTGATAAATATAATGAAAACAGAATGAAACTTACAACAACAAATGTAGTTAAAATGTACCGCAAAAGTATCTGGTCATACAAATCCTGGTACTCATTTTGTAAATTACTTACTTTTAGGCGAGCGCTAAGAAAGGATTTGACTAAATTCATCCCCTAAAGGTCTACACTAGGGGTGAAGGTTTATTTGGAGAAAATACGCCCATTGTAAGTTGACCTCAATTCTATAAGATCAATCATACTGAATAGAGTTCATCTTAAGCTGGAGCTTTATTATTTTGCAATTTAATTTAACCGACTAACGGTTAAATTAAATTGCAAAATAATAAAACAATATGGCAGTAGAAATCTCGGATCGAAACTATCAATTGTATAACGTGGGAACCGCTTATAACTATTTAAAATAAACTTACACTAAAACTTTAAACATCCTATCCAATCTAGTTTGACCAAACATTTTAATTTACACTATAAACAAATATTTAATACAACGAACTATATTATAACGCTAAAAAGTGTTCATAAACAGCATGGACTTTAAATATCAAATTTTTATCGTTTCAAATAAAAATCTCGCGTTTTTGTAACAGTAAAAAAGAAAAAAAAATACGAGGGAGCTACAAAGAGAATAAAACAGAGGGATGCTGCGAGGCAAGTCCTGGCTGCGGATTTTCATAAAGCTAACGCCCGGCGTTATTTCAATGAAGTGACCCAAGCTACGAACAATAGCGTTTTAATAGTTTAAAATAAATTTTATTTGATTTGCTTTACTTGGATGCACAATCGTACTTTATTAGAAGTTAAGTTAAGAAAGGTATGCTATGTTTCGGTGGTTCTGGCATATAGAGAGGATGAATGAAAGAAGGACGAGAGAAATTTATGTAACGAAAGTGAGTGGCAATGTAGTCCGGCGTCGGTCTTACCGTACTTATACCGACCAGATTAGCGGCATACTAAAGAAAAGCGTTATTAAGAGTATCCGTAACCGACGAGCATGCGTAGATGTATGAATGTAGAAGAAGCGACACCCCTCCTATTACTATTGAAGAAATTAAATAAACTGCACATTACAAATAATAATCAAAAATAAATTTATGAACTAACAATAGAAGTGAAAACGCTTTTTATTTCCTCAAAATGGAAGCCTTTCTCTACTATAAAATAGAGTAATACTATTTAGAAAGGCAACAGTGGCTCGCGAGAGGGCGGGCGGGCGCCGCCGGCAGCGCGACGCCGCATTTGCATTATAATGCGAGCTGCAGCTAGGGCGGCTATTTAATGAAAATCACTAGAGGCACGTACTCAATGTTATAGTATATCAAACTACGAGATGAATAATTCACGCTATCGTTTACACAAGCACCCGTGTACCCTGCGTCTGGAGAAGTAAACCAAGTGATGCAAGTCTTACCATCACCTATAAATTATCTTTTATGGAAGAAATATTCGAGCTAGTAAGAGATTCATATAATGTGACTACCACAAGTGATAACTTCAACAACCAGAATTATAAGTGCATTCGGAGCATGCATAAGGAATTTTAAGAGGATTGGAAGAAGAAATAGTTAAGCTGCACTTAGTGTCTTATTGGCAAGCTTTGTTGAGTGCGGCTAAATGCAGATAGAATCCTTTTAAGCGGAATTTTACGTTAAAATAAACGGGTAGTATTTGCACGTTTTAACGATACTAGTATTTTCTTTTCCTTTTAAGCAAACTGAAAAACCTTTTATTCAAAATATATTATTCTATCTCTATTTATTGTTAGCTACCGGCGGACTCATTCCGTGGCCAACGAGGAGACTTAATGCCGGTTGAGTTCTATGTCTAGGGTCACAGGAAATCTTAGTTTACGACGTCTCCCTGTGTCATCCGCGGAAGAACTCAAAACAAGAATTATAAACGCAGCAAATGCGATGCGGTATAATTTGACTACTTCAGTAGTTAAGTCACAACTCAGAAAAAGAATGGTAATATTACTAAACTGTTACTCGTTATAAATTTTATGGAAATTTTAAACCTTAAGTTTAGTTCGAATGAAAATTTTTGCCTGCTTCCTTTGGGATCAATTTTTTTTAGTTTCTTTGAAATAACTTCTTAGTTGTTATGCATTGTTGAAGAGCTAGGAAAAGGTTATGTTTTAAAATAATCAGCAAGCCAAGTTTTATAATTTTTTTTTGTTTTTAAGGCATTTTAGTGCATATAAATCTCAAAAAAGTATTGAAATTATATTGTTTCTAGTATTTTTAAATTTGGACCGATAATTGTTGTTTTAATAACCTGTAGTAACCAGTGTTTTATCGTTTTTATAGATCAGAATAAAAAAATAGATTTAAATTGATACTTTTTTTAAATACATTTTTGGTGTTGCATTTTTTACTTTTATTGAAAAAAGCTAAAAAACACGATAACTCAAAAATAGTTCACTTTTGGCATTTGGGGGACAGAATTATTGCAAATAGTTACCCCTATCACGTCCTAACGGGAATACGTCGAATTATCAATAACCCTGTTTATATATAAATGTCAATAGCACGGATATTGATTTGACGAACAATGTAGACAGCGACTAACTTCAGTTGACACCGCAACGTAAGCGTTACAAGGTCACGCTTCGATCAGAGTCACCTGGGCAGTAATAGTTCGTACGAGTTGGTTGGCGCGTCGAGGGTTACCTCTC
The DNA here is from genome assembly GCA_000931545.1 of Papilio glaucus. Lineage (NCBI taxonomy): Eukaryota > Metazoa > Arthropoda > Insecta > Lepidoptera > Papilionidae > Papilio > Papilio glaucus. The sequence continues at coordinate 151,728 of JWHW01041885.1, forward strand.
TGTCAAACCGCTTGGCGAATGACTCGTCTAGGAACTGTTTTACGGCTCGTTGTACAGAGTACTTGTGAAAGGGTAACTTCATAGTGGTTTTTAAAGTGCTGCTCGTATCCCACGTTACTCCTACGAAGATGTAAACCATTGAATGAAAATAATTGCCTGCTCGACCAAGGACTACCAGTACACTACCAGACAAGACATTTCTCTCGTCTAGTCTCCGACGATAGATATGTATATATACACACATACAAACGAAAAACAGTACCCTGCTTTTGGGTCAGTTGGGTAAAAAGAGTCAGTAAGAAGAGTTTTTTTCTAAGAGAACGAGCGCAAACGAGCGGCGGCAACACCGAGGTAATCAACGTCGCCCATGGATATCTGCAACACCAGAGAAACTGCAGATGCGTTGCCGGCCTTTAAAAAATATAGGCTCGCTTCTTGAAGGACCCTAAGTCGTACTGATTGGGAAATACCGAGAGTGTCCAGACAGCATCTGGTAATATTTATTTTCCTTTAAGTATCTACTAAGCCAATGAATTCTGCCAGCGAAACATATTATGTTGTTGAATTACCCCTTTGTTAAATAAATATCCGTATTAAATATTTATTTACTTCCTTATTGCCGTATTTCATATTGATATACAACCGTTTAGGGAATTGAAAAAGCAAATTTGGTACGTAATTTATTTATAAATGTATTCAATTTATTTTGTATTTGGTAAAACCATTACCGATCTGTAATTAGCCCTTTGGGGTTCGCGTTCTCGTTCGGATTGATTCCCTTCATTGAAACACCTTGCGACGTACGACATTTTTCGTTTTGTTGCATAAGCTGGGATATATAATTATATAGTTTTGTAGCTTCTGACTCTTCTCCTCTGAATTCCGAGCCCGATTCGGTTTCCTCCTGGTTCACTTTGCTGGACTCTTAACGTATATATATAAATTTAAATAACACCAGTCTACAAAAAGTTTACACTGTATGCTGGTAGTATTTATGTTTATGTCAATAATGATTAACGACTCCGCATTGTGAATACACAACATTGATTATAAGGGTCGGCGCTACGCGACAATAAGCAGAAAACTTAATTACGGACGTTTCTACCTTGTTTACCTTTTTAAGTGACTTAATGAGTCCCCAACCTAACACTTATTCAACCAAATACATGTTTGTTTAAGGGAAGAGTAATAAATTTACATGGTAGGATCACTTCGGAATTTCACAAAATAAATATCTATTTGCATATTTAAAACGAATTTTACAAATTAACAGTGATGGTTAATTAAAAATACCCGACTGACAGATTGTTGACATTTAAACGATTTGAATTTTAAAAAAAATTACGAATTCATCGGTTATTTAATGTTTTTTTATTTATTTAAAGTAATATTCGCGTAAGAAACCTTTATTACAATGATTTACTTCCACTACATGGTCCTGTGCTGACGTCATATGCGCTATAACATTCCGGGAAAGAATGGGAATCTGATCACACCTCACGCTTCAAAATTGGTCAAGCCATTTAGGACAAAGAAGGTCACAATGCAGCGAACATACATACATAGCCGCGATAAAAATAACACCCTCCTATCAATCTGCCAAAAATGTTTGATTTAAAATAACCTCTGACAACGTAAAAGTACCAGACAAAGAAAGATGGATTCTTGTTGTTAAATGATATAAAAAGAAAATGGCGACGATAACAAAGAAAAAAAAATAGAGTAAGTAGTTAATAAAAGAAGTATATTGTCCTGAATAATTTATTCCCTTTGGAATTTCAGGGCTTTATGTAAATGTAGATTCATTAGTTCGTGAAATTTGATGGTCGTTCGTCGAAAGTGTTTGATATATTAGCAGCCGAATGTCTCGCCTTTCAGCGGGGGTCAGGGACGTCGGAAACATTTGTCAGAGCTAAGTGCTATTCGCGCTATAGCCGTCCGACGATGTCCTATCTGTTTGAAAAGCTTGCGATAATTTTTAACCAGCGCTTACAATTGACAAAGTTTTCGTGAATTGAATATGATGACATGAAAATTCTTTGATTAAAATTAATCTTATCGAACGTTTCTTCGTTCGTGATCTAGGATTTTTGAAGTGAAAAGTTTTTTAACCGCGATATTTGGTATGGGAAAATCTTATACGTTCGCGTGAACAACATGCGCAACATGCGAATGCGTCTGCAATATGTTTATTTGAATTTGGAACATTTTTTTTCTTTTATTCAATTATGAATTTTATAGAAGATACAAGGGTTTATTTTTGTTGATTATTTATTTACTTTTTAAACTATTGCACGCCTTCCCACCTGTTTTGAGGTTGTACGTGTGTCGATAGTACTCTTAACTGCCAGTATTTTTTGGTAATAAACCCTAAAACATTAATATTTTATTAAGGTTAATGTAATACGAAGACAATTTCTCACACATGATATAACGAAAATGAAACGAACAAAACAACGAAATGATAGAAAACGTAGAAGAAAATAGCAAACGTATGTGGTTCAAATAGTTCAAACACTATCTATTTATACAAAAGACATAATTTATATTTAAGAAACAATCTCTGCCTATCCCTATAATTTACGCGGGTTATTAATTTTTCAGATAGTTTCTTTTACTGTGACTCACTAGAAGTTTACTTATTCCCGTCAACACAAATAAAACAACGTGTCGAAAGCGTATTGCTTTTTTATCTACAAAGTATACATACGGGCACTGGGGCGGGGGCCACGGTAAACATACTCGAGCGCCGGCGAGGGCTTCCTTTGTAGGTAACGGACGTAATGTTTGAAAGCCTCTAAGACTGTCGGCTAAAATATCAAGCAACGAGATACGAGGCGAGGGACATTCGTGATGCTTTTATATACGAGAATAGTGGTTTAACATTTTGCTTGAGCCAATTCTATATGCAATGTTAATTGAGATTATTTTTTCGCATGTATGCTATTCTTTGATACTGGATGTACCTTAATGGCTAAGCAGTCGAGGTACTGGGATGGAGTTTTAGACACATGGTTTCTATAACAAGTTGAATAATGCGATGAAGTTCATAGTTAATTGTTAATAAATATAAGGTTTAATTGAAACAACCTGCAGTCATACCACACCTCTTGCTCGTCAATTTCTCTGTCACTCGATATCCCCCGATGAAATTAAAAGGTTTATTTTACGTCTCACTAGCGGACCCAGCAAACATTGTCTTGCATGAACGTTGTCTCGTTTGCTATTAGCGAGTTCAACTAGTTTGTCATAAAATAGAAATGAACTATATGAACCCGATGGCAGCGCCACCTACCGGATCCAATTTTGAATTTCCATCCCGGGACCTACTATAACACACACATAAAATTTCATCAAATTCGGTTCCAGCCATTTCAGTAGTATTGAGTCATATACTATACCAATTTCAATGACATTTTAAGGAGATATTCAGATTGGTCTAGCGCGTGTTCCCGTTCGTAAGTTTGATAGCAATCGGATAAACATAATTATTGCTACCCGCGAGAAACCGGGGCAGAGCGCTAGTATACATAAAGATATAGAAATCTATTCAATGAAAATATTGAACATAAATCATGCCACTATTAAACTGACAAAATATTCAAAAACAAGTCTAAGAAATATGAAAGCTTAAACGACTTTTGCATACTTTTGAATATTATTCATAGGTCTTCGAAATATCGACGGTAAGAAATCATGGAAAGTTTTCATTTTCACGTCGTATCGTCGTCGTAGTACGGTTCGAAGTCATAAAGTATGATTCCGTTCGGGATTGGAATTTTTACGAGTGGAGGCTTTACGTTTGCACCGAGTTTGTGTACGTTGCGTAAATACTATATATTATAGCAGGAACAGTAAGATTTTGAGCCTTAATGCACTGGCAAAAGGTTTAAACTGTGTCAGACAATTAAAAATTTATGCGACTGTAGGAAACTAAATCCCATAACATCAATGTTTAAACATATAAGTAGAGAAGTTCGCAATGTTACTGCGACAAGGGTTCAGGAGTTACAATGTAGTTTTAATGATTTTTGTATATGTTAAAGTAACACTTGATGGAAAAACATTATGCTATTTTTCTTTTGATTACATTTACAATTTTCTTTGTGTAGGTTAAGTCCAAGTTACTGTGTGTTTGGAGATCCCGAAACGCGAATTCAACAAGTACTCGAGGGTGGCCACTGAGGTCATAAAAGCCCACAAAATTATGTCTTTCCCTCTGAGGTTAGGATGTCTCAGATAAGACTGGTAAACGAGAATCATTTGAATAAAAATTTGTGAAGGAAAACGATTTTTAAGTCAATTTTAGATAAACCAATTTAAGAAAGCGTGAAAGATAAAAATGCAAATTCAAGATAACTACATGTTCTACAGAATAATGTTACCAAAAACATTCCAAAGCTGGAGAAAAACATTAATCTTATTCGGGATTCTCGACCAATTTCCGCAAGGAGTTTTTGAAGGTAGCTTATCAGATAATAAATATTTCAGAACGTCGCGCTCCAAAGCCCTGAATTAAGTTAATTTACGAAGCGTAAATGTAATCTGAAAGCTTCGGGTCACACAAGTGCTATGTCTAAGATATTCTGACATTTTACCAAGTTGTTTATCACAGTTCGTCGGTTCAATCTTTTTGGAATGTTTTAAGACGGTTGAATTTTTTTTCGAAAAACAATGGTTGAGTAATAAATACCTATCCCAAGATCAATTCTGTTGCGTTTATTTGCGAGTAAATTTTAAGAAACTGGATTAATTTGTCTTGAATTAAGTAAACTAAAGTTGTTAAATCAGTACAAACAAGTATACATGTATGAGGAATGTTTTCATGAAAACCTCCGACAGTGTGATCTTTCAAATCACGTACAATACGATAAAATACTTCACAAAAACGTATATCTAACGACAATGCCAAAATCCCGTAAAGCAACGAGGACCGTAGTCGTCGACTTAAACGGAAACTAAGTTGGTGCAGGGAAATCGAAAACTAATCTGACATGTGGTGCTTGGAACGTCAGCTAACTTTCACATTGACATTAGCGAGTTAAATGTTGCTTTTGTAGAGGCAATTTCGTTACGTATTTACAACTGTTTCTGTATTAGAAGAAAAACAAACAGTGTAAAGTAACTGAAGTATTTGGCCATTGTTTGTTGGAAAAATTAACACGAGTGTATTAGTTTCATTGGCATGTTTGTAACGGACTCTTTTTACCGGAAGCTATTTACCTCCACTACGACAGATTAAATTGAAACTTTGCGTAGTCTTCAACGACCAATGACAATATTATAAAAGCGAAATTGAATGTATGGATGTTTGTTACTCTTTCACGCAAAAACGGCTGAATGGATCTGGATGTTTAAAATTTGGTGTAGAGATAGATTATATATATAGTCTGGAATAGCACATAGGCTACTTTTTATCCCTGAACAGTATACGGTTCCCGTGGGATACATTTTTTTAATTTTTTACAGGTGGTTTATATCGTCGGTTTGTTTTATATCTACGTCTATCGATGTGTGTATGTATGTAGGTTGCCTATAGGTTCCCGGGGGAAGCCAGGACGGATCACTAATATCTATATATGTTAAAGAAGAAACTGACTGTGTGACAGATCAATGCACGGCCTCAAACTTAGCGACTTGAAGTTTTGCATTTTTTGAGATTTCTATTATTAATATCTTTAAAATAATCCTTTCTTAGTGCTCACCACGTAGGTGAACGGATACTCCATCCCCTAAAGATCGAAGGTATAAGGGGATGAAAGTTTATATGGAGAAATATTTATTAGCCAATGTAAAACGTCAGAATGTCAGATCTATAAATGATGAATAATATCAAATAGGGTTCAGCTTAGGCTGGTATTTGGTTAAATTATATTGCACGGTGGGTGACACCGCGGGGCTCAGCTTGTTTTTCATAACTTAGTTTTGATAAAAAATATCATTTATTTTTTAGTAAAAATACCAACATTTTTTTTTTAATGTATTGATTTTTGTATTTCAACCTATAGGTGAATTCATGGCCATAGACCAGATAGAAGAATCAGATATAGTCCTGAAATACGTCTATTGTTGTTTATTTTCTTAGAAAACTACATAAACACAGATAAAGACACATAGTTTTCGCATCAATCGCTCCATCCATACATGTAGCCCGAACAGTCTTTATGACACAACGTTTCTCTTGAATTAAATTTTGACAATTAAAGAATCTGATTACATTTTCAGGCGCTATAAAAATATTTGATGTGTTCTTGAGACCGTAAGCTAAGCTTCTTAGCAGCAGGCGATGAAATTGAATTCTGTTGTGCGGCGTGGTTGTTACCTCGTATTACAACGTATTACCTCGCCGGATGTAAGCTACGGTAATGTATTAAAATTGGATTGCTTCAAGGCGAAATAGAAATTCACTTTTTGAGAAGAGTGATGAATTGATAACGTTGAAAGGGGAATAAATTTCTGAGCGCCTAAAGTGAAGTAGATTATTTTGTTTTTAATTTAACATTTTTTACAATTTGGGAATTGTTTTAAACACTAGTATTTGATATTTACTTTTTATTGAATTCTCATTGATAAGTTACAACAATAGAATTGCTTGGTTTAATGTTATATGGAAAAGATAAGATGTGAAAAGGTCTATTTAACCTATCAGTGCTCGACAACGTAGCCGAAATTAAGTTAAAATTCATCTAGGGTCACAATATATTCTGTTCTCTTTTCTCAATAGAAGAAAACGTAGTGTTTAAAACTGACTTCCACAAACTCTGCCCTTTACAATGTATCGTTATATTTTTACATGAATGGGAAATCACGTAAACATGTTACACTTGAATATCGAATATTTTGAAAGTAACATAAACAAAATGCGGCAACATCCAAACATCATGAATCAAACCCCGGACATCCCGGCGCACAGTCGCCGCGCACACATTACTCACGTGGCGGCCTCTTTATTCCATATTGTTTTATGTCATATTTTATACCAAAATGTGACATTATTCACGGAAATGGATAAAGTTTGAAGAGATTTTTCTTATTATTTTAACTTTATTTTGTGACTTTACTCTTAGAAATTCTATTCTGAATATAAGAAGTACAATATGTATATTTATTAATTAAATTGAATGAAACAGTACAGACAGACTACTTAGGAATTTCGTAATCGTACGTGGATTGCGGAGTCCGAGAAAATGTGTATATCATTAAATGTTTTCCGGCTGATAAAGCGCCTGCAAATTACTCTTTTGATGATTGGTTGTGATAAGTGATTTGTTCACTTTCTTGCTGCTAGCCGAAACTTATTTCCCTAGTTCTCTATAAATTCACAACAGCGGGGTAAATAACGGTCATTAAGGTTTACAAAGTGCAACGGCATCGGCGATGGCGACTAAACTTGCGGGCGGGTGCCGATCGCCGCCTTGCACCGGTCTTATTGATTTCAACAACTTTTCTTGTTCGCTCCGCTTTCAATTTAAATACAGAAACATTCGTGATGTTTGTTGTTTTTTCTATCTTAATCTATAATGAGAGGGCAAATAAATAAATAAAATAATAAAATTAAACATTGAATTGGAAGGGAACACTTACGCCAAGTAAACAGAGAATTTAAAATAGGAAAAAACTATTTTATCGAAGTTTACCAATACTTTAAAATATTGTGGTTTTTAAGTTGTGGTGAATTAAACGTGAATTGTACAGCGAGATACTAGGGAAATGAGCTATACATATATATAACATTGATTTTAACATATATAACATTGATTTTTTTTTCTCTGGTCGACGGACTAAGGTCTGGGACGAAGCGCAACATTGCATGTTAACTAATTTAGTTTTAAACAACTAAAGACTTTCAGGGGCGGTGTAAAGCACTCCCAGTTGCGAAATTGAATTGTCTGGAAAGTTGAGCAACATTATTTAGACAAATGGTGCAATCTGCAATTCAAAATAACGGTGCACTTTGGAGCGTTGCATTACATTATGGCGCTAAGGTTTTTCATACATTTAAACTATAAGCAATATTGAAAGAAATAGATAATTTCGTATTTATGATTTAAAATCGAAAATAAATCACTATCCGATACAATACATTATTTTTATCTGAAAATATTAAACAATGATGAACAAGTCAGAACAAAAATTAGTAATAGAAGGAGTGAATTTAATCCGACATCTAGCGATATCATACCTTATGCCAGAGAGTCCCAAACCATGGCTCGCGTGTAGTGTGACCCATCAGTGAGTCGCATGTAGAGCTCGGCCGACGAGCTAGCGGCTGGACGGACACTGACTGACGACGGTGTTAACGTTAGGAAATTCTGGTTTGTGACTTTACCTATACCTCGTTTTAAAACAGCCAAGAGGTAGGTGTCCCAAGATTTGACTTTTTTGTTAGATAGTTCGAAGCCCAGTGAACTTTGGGAACCACTGCCTTATACTGTATCAGATTGATCACAAACTTAAATGCTGGGACAGGGAACAAATTGTTTTAACAGAATTCGATATCTGTCCTTGCATACACTGTCCAACACGTAACTTCGCACACAACTTGCGTCCACTGTCGCGCTACTTAATTTAATTTTGCCAGCGAGTGAGAGACTAATGAAAAACAAGAGAGCTTTAACTTAATTTGATCTCTTATCCCGATCCAATGTGTGTTTGAATTAGAAAACGTGACAGTATTTTACTTTATTACTGAGTTACGTTGAAAGTTAATGCGTAACTATTGAGTTTGATACAACTACATTCAAACTAGTCCCTTAATATATTACAAAATAACAGAATTCATATAATGAAGAGCTAAAACTAATTGGAACATGGGCCGCATCTACCCATGTTTCAGACGCTGACAGAGGAAAATTTTAGTTAATACTATTTCTAACTCTATTTTACAGAAAGGCAATTTCTGATTCTCATATGTCTGACCATTATTTTTACCTGCCGTGCTTTGCTTGAAGAGATTCAATAATCCATTTGAAGGAATCTTGAGCCTAATTATTATACTAATTCGAAGACAAGTTTTGTGTATCAGTATCACGAAATATGGTTACACAAAACATGTCTCGGAAATTCGACGCGAATAATAAATATGACATGTTCCATCGAAAAGGTCGTTTTATAAGTGAGCGGCGCATGAATAAAGTCAATATAAAGGTCATCGGAAAGCCCGTGTGACGGGCGCTGGTAAAATTTTAATTTGGTCGGTTGTTCGCAATGCGATTGTCAAGTGTACATGTCACAATGTCACTCACCGTGTTTTACTACGTCCCCGGTGAAAAGTTAACATTTGTTACTTTTTTTATTTGATAAACTACAATGAATACTACATGTACTATCTGCATACTATATGAGATGTGCATAAATATAAGATTTGTGATAGTAATGTGGAAAGAGAATTTTCCTTTCGATACATTCCATACACCATTTCGGCTGCGAACGGGAGTATAAAGGAAGTAAAGACACACATGTTACAGTGGCAACAACAACTGTACACGAATGGGTCGGCGGCTAGACCGGTAAAATACCACAACCTTAGAGAAGACAGACATGAAGTAGAAGTACCCTGAGTTTCGTCTTCTTTCTTCTAAACAAAAGCAATTTGATGAATACAAAGCAAATATTTTTGATGAATTTAAGCCATTAATGATAAATAATTATTTAATATTTTAGAAAAACTAAGCAGCTTTTTTAAAAGATACTTTTCTTATTATAAATTGTTTATAATGTATAATTGTATAAGATATGATTTTGTTATATCAAGATACATAAAGTCTTGATATAGTATTGTTGTATGTTTAATGTCTACGATGTATATGTATGTACAAGTGAAATCTCGCCTTAGTAATAAGGAACATTAATATAATATTACAATCATGCCAACAAAATATTAAATATATTTTCACTTAACAAATATCAGTGCAAAAAAGAGAAGTACAAGTAGAAGTAGTAGAAGAAAGGTTATTAAATTTAAATTATGATGAGACAGTATTAATTTTAAATAAATCAAATGTTTGCATTAAAAGTGTGGTTTCTTAACTAGCACTTGATAACAATTTAACCTCTTAAATTCCGTTAAAATGCGAGATGCAAGAGTTCGGAGTTTCTGAGATACGGGCCTTGGGTTCAGACTCAAGACTCTGACCAATAGTTCAATGGTTTCTAGAGGCGTTAAGCACACCTCTTTCATTAATTTAATGATTTTGCAATAATATTGAAAAAAGAAATTGTTTAAATTTTAAGTACAGTCGTTCTAGCAATAAGAACGTTGTGTTAGACCTCAATAAAGGTATTATTATTATTGACCTCTCGGAATGGTTTGGTACCATCTGACAGCCAACTCTGGTACCGCACGCAATCATTGGTCAAATCAAATAGCGCGCTTCCCCGGCTTTTTCAATAAACAAATTTTTAAAACATACATACTTCATTAATTACCACTCGCTTGGAAGCTGTTGATTAATATTTTACCACTATGCATCACTATTCTAAATTTATTATATAAAACAAAAATTAGTAAAACGACAATTTGGTTGTCGACGTAGACATTTGATCGAACCAGAAACAGTACAATGTTTGGTCAGCAATTCGTTTTTCAATTTCACCGTGCCTGCTCGTTTAGACGGCAGTAATTAAGGCTCTCGTGTTTTTCATCAGACCTACACTTGTAAGGGGAAAAAATTGAATTTCGTTCAATAGCGGGGCTGCAGACGAAAATAATAGAATTTGCTCGTCGGCGGCTACACATCGACGAAGGCTTGAAAGGGTATACCGATATTTCGTTCATATGGATAAAACACGAGTAAAAAATTAAAAACAAAAACTATGGCTTTGATGAAAATAATTTACTTAAAATTTTATAGTTAGACATTTATACTTATCTAAAGTAAATAATCGATAAGCTTACCGCAAATACGCTTTTAAAATATTTCAAATACATACCGTCTGAGTTAATTAAGTTCATAAGGTATATTGTATGTCATTTTAATAAATATGTATCTACCTCAAGAAAACTAAAAAATTACACACAAGTGGAGAAACATCATGTTAACTAAATGTCGAAATCGCCTTCAAATTGTACAGTAATGGGTTTTCGTATAAATACTTATTATTTCCTAAGAAGCACTATATAAAACCAATACTTATTTTGCTTACCACAGTATGTTGTGAGAGTCAGTCAATTTAGACAAATAAATAGTTTTAAAAACTATAAAACACGATAGGTTCCAGTATATAAAGTATCTAATGTTATTTAAATTTGTACATAGATGGCGTTATCCTTAATCTTAAAATAAAGTAATCTTTTCCTCGTAATTCTGAATAGGACTATAGCAAAATTAGGAAAAATGTTGTCGGTTTTGGATAAGAATGCAAATTTTCAAGTCAATCGGATTTACAAGTTAGTGAAAATTTGTAGTCCGTACTGTAATAGTTTTTTTTTTTTTACGGCCGGCTGCCTGCCTGACAATAACTCGCACGGGCATGTCTATAAAAATATAAGTAGATTATCGAAAACATTTAAGCTTAAACTTGGTTGGAAATGGTTCATGACATTAGTCGAATGGCGAATTCGAACCCACGACCATGTAAGCTTTTGCTTTCTAACAAAATATCCCATTACATACAAACAAACAGATCAAGCAAATAAAAGCGTGTTAAAAGGTAGCTCGTTGTTGTTCACGCTAAAAGGATTTGAAATTCACAGGCGCCGTTCAAAAAGGCCGCTCGATTTAGTTTGTTTTTATTTATTATGTCTATATCCAGATGCAAGCCGTTATTCATGTTCGATGGACGGGAATGTAGAATGACTTTCGACGCTTAAATACAAAGGTTATTGATTTAACTTACAGTAGGTGAACTCACAATTAAAATGAGTATTATATGTAATAATTATCATGGGCGGGACTGTTTTTATGTTAGCCCCAAATCCTTCAAGTAATTACTTAATTTAGATTTGTTCGTTGAGTTTTAACATAGAGATTTTCTAATACGTTCGTATTCTTCTTTCTCTAAAATTAAAAAAAAATTACGTATTTTACACGCCTACCAACGTTCTTTAAGGCCACACGGAGGGTAAAGTGTAGCTTGAAATTTAATTTGTGCGGCGAAAATTACACGCGTTGAAAAAGTTATATAAGAAACTTGGACTACTTTCAGTGGCAGCGAGCCGTGTTTTTTGCAGCTTGGGAGACAAGAAAGAGGCGTGTTGCGGTCGGCTCGCGCGCCGCGCGGTGGCCTTTGACGAGGAACTGTGATGAATAAACGCGCTAAATACAAAGTTTTCTTTATTTGAGTAAGATTAAAAAAAAATCTAGGCGCACATAAGCCTCACTCGATTTAAATTCGAAATGCAGTCTCAGTTCCTCCTCGGATAAACAATTTCAAATACTGAGTCAGATAATATAACATACAGCAAGAAGAGAAAATCACAGATTACTATTTTGTATATATTAATTTACGAACAAAATGTTAATAATTATAATGATAGGTATCTCTTAATAGCATTATGGACGTTACAGTTTATATTATTTAAATCATAACGTTAGATACGTATAATTATCTCTACATGCCGAGAAAATGTGTCAGGCAAGCATGGAAAGTTCACAAATGCGTCAAAATACAAAGACATTTTAATGTCAGTGAGAAAATGTCGCTAACTTGATTGTGCCTGCCACTACAGCTATATAATTTGTATGCTGATTCACTTAAGTAAATAAGTTAAAGCGAATCGCCGTCCTACGTTTTCTGCTTTCGAAATTTCTTCCCTGTTTCTTTATGTGTTTACCTTACTTCGCCAAACTTTGTCTTTGCTCATATTTCATCTTTAATGTTCATTGTTTCTTTAAACTAAACTTATTCTTATCTGCTCATGATATTGAAACTTTACCGATAATTTCTTTACTTTCATCTTATTGTTGTTTATGTTTATTTGAAGATTATGGTTTGTTGTTAGATCCTCGCTACTGTTAAATGTAATTTTGTTATAGCTCTTACCTTATTTTATCACAAATAATTTCCATTATGAACTATAACTTACGATTTTTTGGAATATTATGGTGTATATTTACTGCTAAATACACAAGTATAACAATTAACTTGCTCTATACAGCTGGTCATATAAAATAAGATTATTAACAAGGGAATAGAATAGTCGCACCTTTAAATGGAGTTGTCGTTTAGAGTGACCGCATTGTCGCATTGCATTTCTATAAATGCGGTAAGTTTTAAAATTAGAGGAAATGTCGAGACCGCTCTTTGTTACACAAAGTTCTCTGCGACTTCAATATTACTCTCGACGCATTTGTAGAAATAGTCGTCGGATAAAGTGCGGAATCTACACCTCTGACCGTGCAAGTTTTAAATGCCACACAAATACATTGGAAGTTTTTTACTGACAAAATCTTGTACACATAGCTTATGTTTTTAGATTAAGAAGAAGAAGAATTAGTGAGTAAGTCATGATGGTCAAGTGCGAATACTAGGTATTGACTTAGCAACAATGATAATGACTATTAATTTTCGAGATAAAATAGTAAAACAGCAAATAAAAAGTCCCACTGCTTGTTACCATCATAGTACTTTCATTACTACGCGGGCTTACTTATGTGCAAGCTCCTAAAACCTAAGTAGCCCTCAAACGAATATATTCGAATATAACTTGTATTAAGCTGTTTTAAGTAAGAAATATACGTACGTAACTCTTACATATATATGTATATAGCTATATGTAGACCAAAAGCTATCAATAACAAACACGATAACTTTCTAGTTCAGTCTAAATGCAATATAAACCAACGACCAAATTATTAACACTTGAAACCATAAAGGGGTATGTATCACACTTCATAAAATATTATAAAATGTATCAAACTCCATAAAACAAAGTTAAGGTAAGTACTTCACAAAATTAACTCCAAGGTTAAGTTCTTGGAATTCCCAAGGCGAGTTAAGTCCGTCTTAAGAAATAATAAGCGAAATTCTCTAAGAAATATTATAAAGCAGTGCCCCGCCGCTGGGCATCGGAGCAAATAAAATTTATTATCTAGTTTTATAAGAATAATCCAATATTATTTGGCTTTTTTTGTACCACGGGGTATCTTCTTTGTCTAATATGATTTACATGCGCACTTGAAACTTATAAATTATGTTACTTTGTGGACCGAAAAAATACTAGGACGTTAAAATCATGAATTTAGGAAGCTAAGCCTATCAGTATTCAGAATAACTTCTGTAGGATAGGTTAGATGTAAATAATAAAAAAAATATAGTTCTAACGTCTACGAAGAATAAGGGGTGGAGAAATCGCAATAAAAAAGGGAGCTTCATTAAACTTGTTCTCTGACGTTTACTTTATTGTAGCCGAAAAATAATTTAAAATAATATTTAACCCTAATGCGGGTAGAAATGGATACTACCCACTTTTAAATGACTCTGTTAGTCCTCAAACGTGATAGGGAGCAACCGTTTCTCTCTTTAGGAATCATTTAAAAAAATGACTGAAGTTTTTTTTTTAAATTAAATTACATTTAATTTTTTGTCGATGACGACGTTTGGTAAGTAAAAAGATCGTTTAGGAACCACTCGGGACATTAACAAGGTGACAACCGGCGGCGGTGTTTGTCGGCGCCGTGTAATGCGCCTGTTTTATCTCTTTCAAGCGGCCGCTTGAGGATCCACCACCGCGCAGATAGCGCTTTTATCAACGCACCGGCGACACCTGTTGTGAAGCGAGCCCTTATCAACACGAGCGAGCAACTAGGAAGCCCCTTTCATAACTAATGTTCAATGAAAACGACTACTGTTTTTGTGTATGGTTGTTTTTTTTTGGGAAAGCGCGTATTTGATAAGGGAAAAAACCGCTACAAAATCGGTCAATTTGTGTGGTATGTAAGACCTACTATGGTAAATCGTAGCTACCAATGTGGCATACCATAGACAGACACACAGATAAAAAAAATGAAATTTATAACAACTTCGCTGCCATAGATACACACATTTTAACACAGCGTATCGAAAAGATTCCTTTCTACAGTTCTTTCATTTACTCCAAAAGTATCAGTTTCCGAAAGTTTTTTTAGACTTGGAGAGGTCACACACAGGGGCCGCTGACGCAGGGAAAAGTTTATTTATTAACGCGTCTACGCCATCTGTTAGTGAACGGCGCGGGCTTATCTAAACGTTCCGGCCGGCTTTTAAAAGAAAACTCTATTAAAACTCAGATAGCGTTTCGAGAAGTGGGGCCGTTTGAGCCTGCGGCCATCCCGTGTCATTCTTCTCGTGACACCAAAAGCATTTAAGTGGGCCTTATTAAAAGAATAAATGAGATTTTAAATTGCCCTTAGACTCGTAGAAAAATATCTGATATACTATTCTCGCGTTCAGAGTAATTAGTACAAGTTTAGTATTTTATCTTTAATACCAAAAATATATTAAATGTTAAAGTAAACAAGCATAGATGTCACAATAATTATAAATATTACAAACTCACGTGCAATTTTCAAATTTGTGTTTTAATTATCTCCAAAACTGTGATAGAGGTTGATCTCATGGCGGCGTACTAGAATTTTATTACGTTATTCCTCACATAATATCGGAATTTAGTAGAAGTATAACGTAGTACGCATTTTATCTGATCAAGAGACAGAGATGCCTGACAACGCAATTGTAACTCTTCTAGTAGTTGCTAATTCTATAGGTAGCGGTCTCTTTACATTAATACATGCAAATACCAACCAGATTGGCGACTAATATCACTTATCGAATAACAGATATCCGATGAAGCTAAGTAATAAATATAAAAATCAATACTTATGAGGAGCACAAGTTAGTTTAAATGAAATAATGACTTGAAAGCCGTTGAGCTTGTTACCTCAAATAAGTATATATACAATGAATAAGGTCTTAACAATACATATTTATGATTATATTATAATTTCAAAAGTATGTTAACAGTTGTAGATCCCGCAACAGCAACATCTGTTGCACGAATTTTCTTAATTTATAATCATTTTGACCATAATCGTTAAAGAAAAAAAGCTTTTCGCACTAACATTCTAAGTTTTTTTGTAGTAAAAGCAATAGCAATTAACTTGGTAAGATTTCCAGTCCTGTTATAGGCACGCCTCAGCGAAGTAGAACAATCCCTATATGTACTTCAAACTCTGTTGTGTACTTGTAAGTTTTAATATGGGGTTTGGAAGTTTGTGTAAGATACAATATGCAGTTTATTCAGCAAGTTTACTGCGACAAGGTATTGTGCTCAGAGGCACTTACAGAGCTCGCACCAGGTGGACAAAGCTTGTTGCACGATTCAAATGGAATTCTAAAAAAATAACTAGTTGGTAATGACTTTTTATATACCAGTCCAGTCCCTGCGGTAGAGATTGGTCGAAATGCTCCAAATAAAATATATAGAAAAAATATTTTTCGATAGATTTTTCAATTTTATTTGTTTTGAATATCAGAACATTAAATATATAAACTAACTCTCTTCCGAATTCAAAGTTATCAAGCTAAAGGCAGAGCTACGCTTGATCTTATACTGACCAGATGTACTAAAGAAAGGCGGTATTAAGAGTACCCGTAACCGACAAGCATGTATGCGTAGATGGATGAATGTAGAAGTGAGAGGTGTGTCAGGATCGTGTCTAGTGGAAATCCGTAATCTCTGCCTACCCAGATGGATTACAGGTTACAGATACGTGAGTACTTATATCATTTTTTGTGAGTTATTTTATGTATATATTGATATTAGGACACTTAAATGTAACTTTCCTTCACTTGGCAGAAATTTTATGAGTCAAATTCACCCTGTAACTGCACGCTTAGAGACCATAATATCATTTGATGGATTGTACTAGTCGTAAATATTTTTGATCATTACCTATAAAAGGTTAAGTAGTACTTAACCCTAATTTGTTTACCATATTTATTGCTTTAGCCTAAACGTCAATAGTCCTAATAAAATATGAGCAAAGTCATATTCAAGACATCACTCATACATATATAAATTAATTCTACAAAATCCTTACAAAGTTGGTAAAAGTGACTAAGAAATATAAATAGATATAGTAATTTTGATCAATTATGTATCCAACATTCCCTACAATCCCATCTATTTACACACGCCACACAAAGTCTTTAAAACAATGTATATCAAATGACTAAAAAGATGGTTGTATTATACCTTGTTTCACAGAGAGATGTGATTTTTTGATGTGTTTTTACGTTAAAATTCGTAAATTCCTAATTATTTTCGATATACAACTTTTTCTCACGTTACCTTATAACATTAGCTATCCCTATTTTACAATTTCACTTCACTTCAACTCACGATTTCCACAAAAAAATAGTAAATGACGTTTGTTTGCTAAAAAAAATCATATCTTGCAATAAAGACGACGTATACACGCGTAGAAAAAGCGACGAAACATGTACGATCTTTCTACTTTGAACAGGTATGTCTATAAGTGGAGTTGGAACATTGAATCAACTCTCGTGGCGACTGCTAATAAACTGCAGGAGTATTATGTGTCTTTATAAAATAAACCAGCTAACAGCTGGCTATAAAGGTAACGCATTGTGTACAACTCTGTCACAATATTTTCCATTCGATGACTGAGCTTGTTAAAGTTTGATAGAAATTATAGTGAGCTCCGCCATACATTTATAGAATTAACATCCAACTCCAAATTTTTCTGCAGTTGGGATTTGAACTAATATGAAACAGAACAATTGTACTTTGTTTGTCTTATCTAAAACTAGCAGACGCCCGCGTCTTCGCACGCATTCGTTCCTCGCAAAATACTTTTGTAATTTACTTCTGCGTATAATAACTTCGAATTATTGGTTGATAACATTTCCTTCGGGAAGTTTACTTTCGGGATAAAAGGTAACCTAAATTCTTTCCTGTACCCTTAACATTGTGTACAAGGAGTTAAAGTGCAACAAACAAACAAACTCATTCTCGCTTTGATATTATTAGTTAGGATGAGAAAGCATTATGCGTATACTAAACCAATATAAATTAAATAATTTCTTGCAATACGTTCGGAATCACTATAATCCATATCTTGGGCACTTAACACGCGAAAAATGACATATCATAATGTATATATCAAATGTAATCGCGGGCGTCGTGCCAAGTGATACCGCGGAGTTAGGTCTGGAAAAGACGTCGGTGCCATAAAAAGGAGGTCATTTCAGAATTTGCAAATTGATTTATTGAGGTTACGAGCTTTAATTTATAATGAAATTATTTTGTCCAATTTCAACCTACGCTACCAGGAATAAATGAGAAAAGAATAACTTTAGACACAAAAAGAATAATTCATCATTTTTACGAGGAAATATATTTTTTAAAACATGAATTTGATGTGCAAACGTCCGCTTTTGGCTTTGTGTACAACCTATAAAGAATAATAAATGTGATGTATACGTTTACGTTTAATTGTATTACACTAAATAGAAATATTTAAAGTATGACAAAAATTAGATATTTTAGAATTTATGTAAGTAAATAAAATCTGAGAGGAAACTACCTGAAACTTTTGCCATTAAGTTATATTTCCATCGATGCACTTTTAAGTCTCTTAAGTAAGCATTTCTTGGATTCCTTTGTTTAATTTGTCTGTAAAGTTAAACTCAGACATTCTCAAATTTATATTCGGATCATTTTCTGTAGTATATTAAAGAACTTGTACAAATACCTTTACCCCTGTATAGACGTCCAATACAAAACCACTTACCTGAAAAAAGAAAACAGAATTATTACACATAATAATAAAAACTGTATGATGTTTTGCTATTATCAGTAGACACTCGGATAAAATAAGCAAAGCTTTTTGGATGTCCAGGGGAGAAAGATAAAGTAAGAGAGAAATAGAGGTTTTAGATTAGGTTTTAAATAGGCTGTTTCTAAACTAGTGCGTACCATCTTTAGACCACGTCACCACTTAACATCGGGTGGGATTGTGGTCAAGCGCTAGTTTATACATTATAAAAAAAAAAGATTCCAAAATATCTTAAACTTACAACAAGGTATACCATCCACACCATCTTGATGGTTGCATTTCTACCATATTTCCCACATAATTTCCTGTCTCGCACAACCGCGTTGTTGAGTGATCTGTCCCAGCGGTGTTTCCAAACCAATACAACATAGGGTCCTTCAAGATGAGAGCGTACTACTTTCGTAAAGGGCGGCAATGCATCTGCAGTTCCTCTATGACATGGGCGTCGGTGATCACTTAATACAACCCACTGCTCATTTGTCTTATGCCTTAAAAAAGAGCAGTGGTAAAGTCAGCTTCAACGATCACTGGAATTCAGTCTAGGGATCACTACTAAAAGTATTTCACAGCGTTCCACCATAATCTATACTTGTAAAACGGGATGGAAATGCAATTTTAGTCAAGAAACTCAATTGGAATGAAAAGAAAAGAAAATTTAAGGTTGAAAAAAAAAGCAACATTTATATCGATTGAGACGGTTCGTCTTCGTTCTACCTTAAAAGCAATAAATAAAAAAACCGCAATTTCAATAATGATTGGGAAAAGGAGAAGACAGCTTGATAAATCACTCTAGCGAACAAATGTTCAATATTCCTTGCGTTTGAAGTTTAAAAAGTTAAATCTAGTTGTGTTTCTCATAAGGAGTTCGTACGGTAAACGAAGCGTACAGAAAAATATTGTGTTGATATAAATCAGTATTTTAAACGCACAATTAGTAGAATTAAAGCGATTTAATCTGATCCTATCATGATTGTGGAAAAGATTAAAAGTACTATGTTTTTATGTCTAGTAAATAGAGCTCTTTGAGATTGTGACAATCAGAACTGAC
>JWHW01041885.1:176942-192607 GCA_000931545.1 Papilio glaucus
GGTAATGGTGTTTGAAAGAGATCAAAGTAAGACAGTAATTGATATAAATGTTAACGGTAACAAGTGGAAAAGTGGATATTGTGACTAGAATTGAGAAAGATATGCTTCGGTGGTTTGGGCATGTTGAAAGGATGAATGAAGAGAGAATAACGAAACAAATTTATGTTGCAAAAGTGAGTGACAGTGCTGGTAGGGGACGCCCCAGGAAAACTTATATCGATCAGATTAGCGGTTTACTAAAAAAGGGCGATATAAGGAGCACCCATAACCGACGAGCATGTATGCGTAGGTGTATGAATGTAGAAGCGAGAGAGGTGTACCAGGATCGCGCCAAATGGAACTCTGTGATCTCTGTCTACCCTTCTGAGTTACGGGCGTGAGCGCATATTTATTTAATTATTTAGTGAACCATCTATTAATTATAGGGCGGAACGGAACGGGCGGCTAGCTAGTTGTCTTATAATTGAGCCTTAGAATAGAATCATAAAATTCTTAACTGCATTGGATCTTATTTAGTTTATTACATTCGAAAATCGATTGACTCAGAAAGAGGGTGATGTTTTTTGCGCGTATTTCCTTTCAATTGTGAACTTCTGTTGCCTTGACGGCTTGGACGATTTTGAAGAGTGAGCTTCCATTAGATTTGTATACTTCCCCGGAGTGTCACAGATAATATGATGATGAGATGAATAATGATAAAGTCAGTTGGATATTTTTAGTTTTTAATGTTATGGTAGATGTGACCATAGGTGAGTGAGTGATAGTATGCCACTCTTTGTGAAGTATCGTTACTTCAAAGAGGATGGCTCGAGGGAGTAAAATAAGAAATAATAAAAGAAGGGGAAGAGGGAATGTACTAGTGGTCTTCGGAGAAGCCGCAAGAGACTATATAGTTCAAGTTAGCTCGATTACGAAGTACCACGATTTTAGACCATTTGATTTCATGATTCATGGACCGTCTACGACACGCTACGATACGATACGATCGCAGCGGTGCTAAATTATTTATTCCCCATTTATTTTAAAATGCAACCTCTAAGAAATCCGGTCGAGGAAGACGCGTAGAACCGTAATAAAAATGTAAGCAACATAACGGACGGCCGTTGTCTATGGAACGGACGTGGGTATTCCCCTTTTAATAACAGATGTTTGGCAGCAATCCAATTTAATCACAATAAGGTCAAAAGCTTAAAGTACAGCATCGAGCTCATACTTGTGTTGTACGTACAAATTTTATCGTATTTACAATGTATTCATTCGAAAGATTGAAGGCTTACGACTGCGTCAAAGAGTACTTCATATTATTTAAAAAATTATATCGATGTTGCCATATTGTTCAATTTTGGAATGTAATATTAATATGGATGTCGACAAATAATAGAATCTCAAATAATGATAACATTTCATGTTAATAATTTGCAGTAGCGAAAAGTGCAATTTTAAAAGATCCAGAGCGCTTGTTATCCATCTCAATTGATTAAAATTTGTTTGTTTTATAGGTAGATGAGAATTTATATTGACATCTGTACCTCATAACCTATGTAATGGTGGTTATTTATGCAATGTTTTTAAACATATTTCTCATATAATAATGCATAAATTAGTGGCCGAGACCTGAATGGCTTGAAGGTCTATTGATATTCCAAATCAAATCTCGAACGCATACATATTTGGGAAGTTAGTACGTAGTAGTTTTTGTAACCGTTAATTTGATGCTCATTTCGTTGGTCTTAGCCACAGTCAAAATTGAATTTAGTCCATTTAATATGCGATGAGATAAGCTTTCTATAACAATCTAACACAATTACGGTTCTGTAATAACTATATATGTTAACGAAAAAATGTTGGCAGAATCGCAATAATCCTTTACTTAAAAAAAAAAAACTATTTCGAAATTATTAAAGTTTGAAGCAATTCTAGTGAAGCATTGCGCAATTTCAGTAGCTGTACTCGCGGGCAGCCTGCCAGCCAATACGGACTTGGCGCTAATCCTAGCAAAAGCGAGACATAAAAAGTGGTCACTCGATAATTTGCAAATTTATTTATTGAGATTACGAGCTTTCATTGTTGTTCATTATTATGGAAATTTCCTTAAATGTTCTTATTAATAGACAGTCTCCAAAAATTGCCTTAAGTTAAAAGTTTTCATTTTACTATATAGTTATTGTTCTTCACTAACGTCCTTTGTAGTACTCGTAAGCATATAAAGCAAGCCACGATTTAATTAATAAAGAAACTCTACCTTAAATGAAATACCAACTACTTCAGCGTCCTATAAATAAAAAGGTAAATTGCGAACGCCACAGAACTATTTCTATTCTCATGGGGTTTAAAGTTCGAAGAATCGCTGTCCAATATTCATTACCGAGCGAAATAATTTAATTTGAAGCCACTCGGAACAAAATTAGAACTGTAATTGAAAACAAGGTCCGAGTCGAATTTTATAAAAGAAATATAATAAAATGTTTACGAATGAAACTTAATTAGTTAATTTACTTACAATAAAATAAACAAAAAGAAAACTGTGATTAAACATTAGAAACGTACACTTTTCAGGCCCCATTAACCTTTAAGCGTTGAGTTTAAGAGACGCCTTTGTTAGACTACAAAGACAATTGGGTCAAAAAGAGGACGTAGACATAAAAATAAACTAATTTATATTTTTATCTGGTTCGCGTTATATCTAAGTACATTTTTGCAGTAAATACGCGGTCTATAGCATTTACTTCAAACTACTTGGATTCCAAAGATAACCGGTGATGAATCTATTACCATATACCAGGCAACAATCAGTTTTGTAGGATCACACCATTTCTCCCCAGTCATCTTACCTGCTTCCTCGTCCCTCCTCTTGGGATTTCATACAATTCATAAGAAATCACAGAAGCTGCGTGTTACCTTTTAGAAACTACGGTTTTGTGTAACATCAACTTCCGATATATTATGTGCCAGTGAAGGAAGGCACGACTCCTATGTTCGATTTTTAATCGAGGCAAAACGGCACAAGCACAAATATTTGTTTTTTATCCTAATATCTACCAATAGACTCACCCCTCATTGTTAACCCTGGCTATCCCATTAGAATAAAAAGCTTATATTATTTATTAAAACTCATAGAATTTTCTATTATACTATTTTATACTATAAGTAATCTTAATTTCTATTTAATTAGAAACTAATTAATCTGTGCAGTGAATTTAATCACAAAAGCAATATGTATTTAAATGAATCAGTAATTAGTCGAAATTTCATACGTGCAATAAGCGTCCCGAATCTCGCATTTCGCCGGTTGCAATTTCCATTCGCACCGAGCTCAAACAATGGTACGGCTGCACAAACAGTAGTCTCTGTAGTCTGTACTGGGACGGTATTCATAGCACTCATTGTGGCACGTTTTGAATATTGAGATCGATAACGCTTATCCCTGAACACGATCCTACTTGAATTATGACCGTCCAGTCCATTGTACAGTTGTGCTTATGGTCAGTATGAGTTTATTTTAAAGTTATGAATAGCTTTTCTATTTGTCAGAAGTTTGCAAATCTTGTCCGGTAAAGATGTAACAAGTTTAGAAAAAACCCGGCCAAGTACGAGTTGGACTTGCGCAGGAAGGGTTCCGCACTTATCTATAAAAATCACGTTTGTTGTGTGGCAGCCCACATAAATATTTATTTTATTCTGGTGTATTTTGTTGTTATGAACAGAAACACATCAACTGTGATATTTTTAACTGTCTAACTCAATGACGGTTCATGAGATACAGCCTGGTGACAGACGGACGGACAGCGGGGTCTTAGTTATTACTATTACTAAGACCCCGCTGTCCCGTTTTACACTTTGGGTACGGAGCCCTAAAAATTAGGTCTAAAAATAATATTAAGCTTTTGTCGTACATTTCGAAATCAAATTAAAAACACATTTTTAGACACAAATTAAAAATTATATGCATTACTTACTACTTAAAATAACGGAAAATTTATTTTATAAACAAAAATAGATGTATGTATAACCGATTATAGTATACATGTGATATAAGGTGTTCAAGTTTTTGAGACATTAAAAAAAATAACA
The DNA here is from genome assembly GCA_000931545.1 of Papilio glaucus. Lineage (NCBI taxonomy): Eukaryota > Metazoa > Arthropoda > Insecta > Lepidoptera > Papilionidae > Papilio > Papilio glaucus. The sequence goes on from JWHW01041885.1 coordinate 181,014, forward strand.
TCAAACAATTTCATTATTTCACAAAGCAAAAAACCCTGTCCGTGCAAATCGTATTCGGGCGACACGATTTTAACATTGTAGATATAAAATTGAACTGGGCGTCGAGCAAACTACATCTCTCGCGGTTCGGCCGGGGTCTGAATATGCAAATAGCTAGGTGGCCCACTTCGCTTTACAGCACCTCTTTTCCGATAGCAAACTTCCATTCCTTGCGAAAATATTATTTCAAATTTTTTCGTCTGTATTTTTGTGAGCAAAAAAGCTTTTAAGATGTTCGGAACAGCCGTGGTAATAAATCAAGTACTGGCTTGCGATTTCTTTTAAAATATTTTTTTCTAATGTACTTGGTACAACTCCTCCAAATCCTCACAAATTATGTAAAAATTGAACAAGAAAAATTAATTAAAAAATAATAATCAACAAAAATGACTACTATAAAATTCAAAATTGAATAAAAGAAAAATAAATTTAAAAAAAGCGAGTCGAAACTGTACCAAATTCAAATAAGCATGTTGCACGTTGAGCATGTCGATCTTCCGAGTGTATAGGATTTTCACCTACATTATCCCGAACAACGATTTTGATTAAATGACCATAATAGTGTAGTGCACCCCACGCACGAAGCCCGGAAACAAACTTTGCGTTTACACGTTCCGTCTTGTGTGGCGCAGACAGGTAAGTTTTCGTGCCTAGATCCGACAAAATTCTTGTGTGCACGATGAGTTTGTCCTATCTACAGCTGACACGGTGAAATTTCTTAGCGTGTACAAGTGCCGTAACGTGACTAAAGAAGTTTTTACTTCAAAAAGTAAAAATAAAATATACAGTTACTATAAATCTACGGCTTTAATACAAAAAAGTTGCTGCGTTGATTTTAAAAACTCCACTGAAAAAAATTGTTACAAGAAGCAAGAGAAAATAGTTTTTAACTCTGACAACCCCATTTACTTATATTACCTTCCGATAAATTAAATATAAACCGACAAAAACGTAACAAAGAAATTCTATGGATCGAAGCAACATTTCCCTTAGATAGTCAATTTTGTTGCTGAAACTATTTTGTTTTTAATATACATAATTATAATACTAATTATTTTTTGGGAATTAAGCAGATTAGTGCAAAGAGCAGGTGTAGCCAAGGTTGCAAACATTAGATATAAATTAAGGGTCCGTGCCGAAACTCCGAAGCACAAGATCAGCTCGTAAAAACAGTACGTGGGCCGCCCCTACAATTATAATCACCTTAATTGAGAATAATAGCTTAGAAAGTCAGACTCATTAATACTATTTGCTTAAGCAATTTACTGGCGTTCTTTTTCAGGTTCCTTTATATTTCATTCGCTTACTGGGCAATTAGTTTAAGTTAGTTTTAGGAGTTAGATTTTATTTTTCAATTTATAATTTGCACGGTGTTTAAGACGTGAAATACCTTTCCTATCCTTTCCTTATTAGGAAAGGACAGGAAAGGGAAAAGGACTAAGATAAAATAGCAATGCTATAAACATCACAAATACGAGGGTAGTCCGCAATCCGTGCACCCTGGCAATTTTGAAGTTCTGCCTGAGGGATGGTGAGAGGCTCGGCAAGCTGGCGCGGGGGTTAATATCTCCACGGCAGAGTCTAATTGATAGAAATTCAAAGATTCTTGCACCCTATCCGGTGGAATGTTCGCCCTGTATCAGGCCACAAATTTTGCACTTAAGAGTACCACTCCACATATTTTGGGATTTACTCCGACTCCAGGACCGCCTTATCGACTGTCAAAAGTACGTATGTCAATAAGTATATGCGAACAAGAAGAAAACTGTAATATTACGTACTAGCTGTGCCCCGCGGTTTCAACCGCCCTGCAATTTTACTTAAAGGAAATGATATTACCTACTTAATACTACCATAACCTCATCATTATCTCACTGGCCTTTTCACTGGGGTCGACACGGTATGGCCGTAGCACAATTAAATTGATATAACTTTTTTTTTATAAGCCGATTGAGATTAAACAAGCTGTTAAGTGAAGCTTACCACAATACATTAGTGAATACCGCACCCAAATTGGTTAAGCCGTTTCTGAGATTAGCGGTAACAAACGCACAGACAACAGACAAAAATTCTAATAATCATTGTTTTGGGTTTCAGTGCGTTTATGAAGGCACCTAATAATAGTTTTTCTCAAATATCTTCCATGTGCAGGCAGCGATCAGTTACATTTTTATTATATGTATAGATTTTTGGTAGCAAAACTCACTATGCAGGTGCAAATTTGATAGAGCAACGATAAAAATGTCTAAAATTTTCCCAAGATAACAAAAAATAGATTCATATCATAATCGATAGATTAATAATACGAGAAGTATTCGGAAGCCAGTAGCATTGTAAAAGGTAATGGCTACCACCACTCTAAAATACGTTACATTATTCAAAGCTGGGGAATGGACGCAGATATCCATCGTCTCGCTTCACTAAATGCCGACCAGATGCAATCTCGCAGCAACAAGTTTCTCCTGAATAGATGGCACAAGTTCCAATTTGAACTTTACATACCGCAAGCAACGTGACAAAGTTTTTCGCTGCCCAAATGTAAATGAAGAAGAAAATAATGGGTTTCCATTTATCGAAAACGTGATTTGTAAACTAAGGAGGTTAAAGTAGCGAGGGATAGGCCACACCATTAGAAAGAACAATAGAAAGGTAGGTGTAGGCACAAAATAATTGTACAATATGTCAATCTGATAAACCGCCAACACAATTAGGACTGATAGAGCAAGTAAAAACAGGTAGATGAAAAAACAAAGAGATTTATGATAGTATTAGTAGTCTCACATCAGTACATCAGGGAGGAAATTTTGTAGCGATACAGTTGCTCGTTTTGCGAGCGCGCGGCTGCATCATGACATCGTGTCGTGTGTGCGTTTGCATCGCGACAAGACGCGATTCAATTTAATACCATAGAAAAGTGTGCCACTATGCACCCTGATGTCGCCTGAGCGATGTAGTCATATATAGATACAGTAGCGCGTTTGTATCGATAATCGATCAATCGATAAAAGAATCGAGGATGAGCATCGCTACAAAAAGTCGCCAACCTGCCTTATGTTCCACAGGGCATGGACACCTTAAGAATGAATGAACGCAATAATAAAATCGATAATCAGACGGGATTTTACATAAATCAGCATTATATTGAATAGCCAACAGCAAATAATTAGTTAGCAAAGTCAGAACAAGGCAAATATCCGCATTATATTCACAGTTTTCCCGTTCATGCACCGAAACAAACAAAATTATTGCGCCACGGATTCCGTTGTTCGATGTTAAACAACGAAATCCACAGCGCAATAACACGCGCTATTATTCACTATTTCTGTATTCACAACAAGCGATCTGGAAGTTTATAAATATTCTGGTCAATGATCACACTGAAAAACTATAGGCTCCAATTGCCGGCAAACTTGAATAAATAATTAAACGATTCGAGTTTGAATTTTAGTATGGTACTGTTTAATAATTAATATGGCAAGATATATTTCATTAACTACTTGTTTTATATTTCTGTTAATACTAGCTACCTGTAATAGATTATTTACTGTATACTATTTCTGTATGTCACGTTTTTGTTTAAATGAAAAAAATGCTTGAGCATAATCCCAACTGATGTTGATATGGAATAGGTCGTATGATGTTAGTTGGTGATGTGATCGAAAGATAGTACGCATACGCATTACATACTAAAACTATATCAATTTCAATATCGATATATGATATCGATTTAACTAAAAATAACGAAACCGAACGCCAAAGAATAACTTTGATCACAATCCGGTGCAGTGTTCAATTTAATACGCAAACCTGATGCACGTAATCTTGGTGATGGTCGGAAAATTTGCTGGCCTACATAAGCCACTTCTATGTCATCTTTTTTTATATATATAAGTAGTAGAATGCAGAATACTCTACTTCACGCCTGTCTTCTGTGAGGTCGTGGTATTTCACCCGTCGAGTCTGCCAATTCATGCAACAGATGTTGTTGTTGCGGGCTCTACCACTGATAATATTATAAGTTACACATATGGGTGAGTTTGGTCATCCAATAAAAAGAATAATGAATTGGTTATAAAAATGTGTGACCATAAATCTGTGCAAATTATTTTCTAAGAACCGCCCGCCTCAAACTCAAAGCAGAGAATTTACTGTTGCTTCCACGAGTTGCAATATGCAAAAAGTGGCCCCACTTCGAGGACAACCCTTCAAATAGCGAGCTTTCGTTCGTTGAGAAAATATTGGCTTAAATTTTAACAATGTGTTATTTTTGTTTGAGATATGTATAGGATAGGTTTAAAAGTGTAGTTCATGCCTCAACAATAAATCATGGGGAATGTTTTTTGCACAGAAAAGTTTTCGTTGAAATTATTTCTTTGATGGTAATTTTAATCCATTTGTATGTCTCTGTATCAGCTAAATGAACTTTCCAATTCGAATCGAAAAAAGAAAACATGTTTTATATTTCTTTAATTTAAATAACTTTATTTGCCATCATGTCCCAGCCCTTTTCCCACATTATGTGAGGTCGCCGCAGTATGACCGTTGTTCATACTGGATAGGTTTTAACTATAGTATTTACGGCCGGCCGCCTGCCTGACGCCAACAACTCTCCTCGGAAAAATCTATATTTCTACGATTACCACTATTATTAAAAATACTTAGTTTTTTAGTTTTATATTTAAGAATTTGAATAACATTCTATTGAAAAGAGTCACCAATCCATTTGAGTAATAATAATAGAATATATTTTATTTCAGAAACACGAAAGTATACCCAATGAAATTTTTAGTTCTAACTTAAAAAAATCATTCTTTTCGTTTTAGGTACATAAAAGAATCGTCGAAATGTTCAATCTGGCCACAGCGAACGTCTGTAATCGACTGGAGAATTCATCGAACAATGGCGCTTAACTTTCAACGCCTTTAATGGAGCCCCAGCTGGCATTGAAAAAGATACATTCAGATTAATTCCGGCGAAATCGGCAAAAGAATTAGGTCTCGGATAAAAAAAATAGGACGGCTATTCTTTAGCTAACGCGGCCGTGTTGCGAGGGAGGTGAGGGGGGGGGAGTAACTGCTGACAGTTAAAGGATGGTTTCGAGACAATGTACGCGTCTCATTCTTTAAGACGGGACGCGTACATTGTCTTATGTTCATACATTGTAGTTCAATGCTGAGGATATCTTTAGAAAAGAAGTATCTGACCGACTAATACATCAACGAACCAAACCAAACGAGACCAAACTAGGCCTAGAGACTTGAAATGTTGCTCAGAGTTTTCTGATGTTATTGAGGAGAACGCCTAAAAAGGGTTTTTCTATTTAAAAAAAAACCCTATTACCTGAACAATAAAATTCAAAATTGAATACAAGAAAAATGAATGAAAAAAGTTCGTGGAAACTGTTGCAAATTCAAATACGCATGTTGCTGTGCATATCGTTCACGCGAACCTATAACATTTTCCCCTACCAAATATCGTCTAATGCGACTTAAGGAGTTTTTACTTCAAAAATTTAAAACATAAACATATATCTGGTACATTCTGTTTGTCTGTTCTTCTGTTGTAATGTATTTAATCTAATATACAGGTTACAGAACATTTAATCATACCTTTAATCTCACAACTAGCCTTTAAGATGCATACAATAAATTCATTTACGGAAACATACCTGAAACGAAAAAATGTGTTATTAGATGATTTAGTAGAAAGAAATACAAATTATCACATTATTAGTCAAAGTCTCTCATATAGATTATTTAAGGTTTTGTGGTTGAAAATGTCGGAAAAAGTCCCGCCTTGGAGCTTTCATCGAAAACTACTTACAGATAAGCTGTGGCTCCGCGGTGGCTTGTTTCTATCTTTTAAAGTTAGCTTACTCTACCCATTCTAACTTCTAAAAAATGGTCAAGTACAATGTACGCTTACATATACACGGTACGCTTCAATGAATGGAATCATGCCGGGTGGCAACCCATCGAATTAATACAGCTAACCTAAATAAATAAATCTAAGGCGAAATTTGCCTGGTCAGTACTTGTACATAACCTTTTTAAATTTAATTATAGTTTTGTACTTAAAACTCGTTCAATAACTAAACTTCAAGTTATGATTGAATCATATTTTATTCAACGTCTATTAAAATAAAAATGAATGGCATGACAAACTTATGTTTAATACAAAAACGACGACTAACATAAAAAATGTCGTTAAATGAAAAAAAAGAGGACAAGAGACGTAATTTCTTGAATCCATTATCAACATCATTGTTACGCTACAAAAGGCGCATATAACTCTGAATTGTACGGAACGAGGTTTTACATTTGTTAGTGTCTAGCACAATTCAAAGTTAAATAACTTGTAACAGTTGATATTTGCGATGCCGTTCATTTTTGTACATGTATATTAACATCCCAAAGTTTCTCAGATAACGTCAGTCGTTTTAATTGGAAGCAATGCCAGATTTTGGCAAGATATTTCAGTATTTCTTTATTGAAACAATAAAGCAAAGCGCCATCTGCGAATACAGAACTATTGCGTCATTTACGACCAATTTTACCAATACCAATGTCGTTATCCGAAAATTCCAGTGTGCATTTACTCTCAGAGTAATTCATAGTACGTTCCATCACTTTGTAAAGACAAAAACCTATCCTTAGCATAACTATTCTTGGATTAGCGTTTTTTGTTATTCGTTGCACGTTGAATATGGAGTGATGAACGAATGGATGGTAATGCAGACAAATTAAAGAGACCTTTCGTTTTCTCAGTACTGTATAACCGAACAGGACCTATTTAATTTAGTCGTCACTTCCAACGTGTCTTTCAATCAAACAGTCCTGTAAAATCGCGCTGTTTTTAAGAATGTCTAACGGAAACGAAGTTCTAACTGGCTATTATAAGATAAAACGTTATTGTTGGATCTGGTAACAGACCTCTTTAATATAATTGAAAATAACATTGTCTCAAAATAATCTAATAAATAATTTTATCATTGTCATTGTAACATTGTCTCAAAATAAATAAATTGTAATCGTCACTATTACAGAACTATCCGATAACATTCTTCTCTTCTCTTCTTCTCTTCTCAAGGTCATTAAATGCTAGACTGCATTCGTGTCTATCAATTAAAACATCTAATTTTGCCGGCTCGAAGTTTGCCGGGTCAGCTATTATTTAATATATTATTATAATTGATTGATTTTATTAAGATTTCGTTATTTATAGAATAGAATAATACTCCACCAAAAACGTTCCCTTCCGATAGTGTTGCTATTAACATAACAATCACTTTTGCGTTATAAATTTTATTATGTTCTCTAAAGTAGCATGACCGTTCTAAATATTAATCAACAATCCAGCTACAAATCGCATGAAGTGTAATCCTATTGTTGTCCTCGGGGTTATATCAAGTAACAAAATCGCCATCTCTCCCCAGCCAACGCGCGATGTTGCACGCCAATCCAATAATACAGACACATGGACAGGGGCTCGCATGTTACGCGTTTGTCGCACGTAACAACCTACTACGATGGTTCAAGAAAGAAATATATATTTAATTTCCAGTTACTTTATTTAATTTCGGGTAACATATTCACAAATTGGTAAAACAAATAAAAGTTATATGGAAATATTAATATTACCAATATAACGGGACAGAAGAGCTTTGGATGCTACTTCAGTAAAGATACCAAGTCGTCGTTCGTACTCAAGGTAGGTTTTCTTAAAACCAGGCACTTTTAAATAACTTAAAGCTCAGCGTAATTGGCACTTCACAAATTAATAACCGGGTGGGACTATAGTTCTAACAACATTATACATCAGTGACAAAAAAACGCAGAAAAAAGGCCATAATCCAAACACGCTTCCGCCTGTCACTTGCGGTGCGACTGGGCAGACTTCAGTTTACATATTGCTCACGTAACCCGCATCTAATAGGCGGGTAATTTTGTGCGCTCCGGCACCGACCAGCCGGATGATGCCTCGTTATCGTCTTACTCCATCGATTTATGTTAGCCCGGTATTTGCTCTTGTGGCACGTGATGATATTGCAATTTCATACTCTAATTGTACGCTAATATTAAACGTGGTTTAATTAAAATATTATAGATCGGAGATATGAATATACATAGTTTTGCATATTGCTTAAATAAAATATATAATGATGTATAAATAACTGAACTTACATATAAAAAATACGCATAATATCTTGCAGAAAAGATATACATAAGTATAATAAGTAAGGTATGTTTACTTTTATGAAAGACGGACAATGAGTAAACCGACGTAAACACATAGAGAAAAGATAGGAGGAGGAAATAGCAAAGGAATTGAGCTTAAGGAAAACAAAAACAAATTAAATGCAGAGGTTGCTGATTAAAGAAAAAAATAAAAACCTTTAGTCTCCATTACGCCCTTAATTGGCTACATCATATATCTCTCTCGAACGAGAAACATTCAGACTCAGAAATTAGGCTTCGAGGAAAGTAGGGCTATAGGTATTCTTAAGATAGCTCCCGTATTGCTCCCGTATTGGGGGTTCGGCAGGTGTACTCGAAGGCAGTTAATGGAGGACGATCAAGAGAACCGTAAAAATTCAACCCGCGTACTGTCCTTGAGATGGGACACAGCCCCTGTTATTGTAATCCCTTGTATGTGCAAAATCGCACTCAATTTCCCACGACCCTCTATAAATTTTCAGTAAATTCGTTTCGTTATAATGGTATTAGGGAATGTATTATATATAAAGGTTGTAAATAAATGTATTTTACTTGCACTTGCTAAGTATTTTTTACTAAGCAACGCTTCGATGATGATTTATACCGTTTCCGAGATGTTTCAATAAGGTTAAGTAAAGTCATAGGCATCCCCTTCAGTCGTGCCCTAATGTATTTTACGTTACCCATGTCCTACTATATTTATATTATTCTTCTTGTTGGTATTGCAGCAGTTATTGTATACTTATAATTAAATATTTTAAAACCTAAGAGCAACATGAAGTGAGGATGCTGACATACCCCCATTTCCTTGGTCCGTGTAGCGGACGGTAGTAATATATGTATAATAATATATATGACAAATAATAATATATGTGACAAATATGCTTGATATAATTGTTGTTATTGTTATAACAATGACAGCTCAATGTAAAAAGTTTAAATGAATGTAAAAAAGTCGCACAATAGTATTTAGAAGTTGATCGGAGGTGGTTGATTACGCGGTGGACCTTCAAGTCTAGGCTACCACAATCGAATCCAATAAGGTGCAAGGCAATAGGATTTTTATAAAATTAACATAAATAAATTATCGTTTATCGAATATGGCTCAATACCGACGATGACTCAAATATGTTTAGTGAAAATTCAAATTGCTTTTTAACTCACTCTATTCCACTACAAATTGGCTTAAGCTTACAATAATTAACTTATAAACCATCTACACATTTGCTAGTAAACTAGTTGGCTAGCAGTAGTGAATATTTTAAGCGAGTCGGTGTTAGTAGTAAATGTTAGGTAGGAGAGAGGGTCGATGCCGTGACACTCAAGGCCGTGAGCTAACGAATCGCGCCGTCACCTGAATAAGAAATAAACTTTTGAACATTATCCCTCCCAGCGAGTTACGTAACCCGTCCTCCCCGACCGTTATTCCCGGAGGCACTTATCGTGAAACAAATTAAATTAGGGATACGTTGCTGCTGTAGAATTGTAAGGATTTCTGAATAGGTTTATGTTCTCACGAAAAGATAAGGCGGCCGCACATAGTGTATAAATAGATCAGATAAATTATAGTATAGTAGATTGCTTGTAAATGAAAAATAAAACATAAAATGATATAAAAGTATTAGAAGATTTATTTTCTGTTGAAGATAACAAATATATATCGATTGTACTCAAAAATAGCGAATTTAATCGAATTAACGATTAATGGAAAATAATGTATGAAGGTGCACAATAATGCATACTTAATACTTGCAATGTCGCTAAAACTTTGCATCAAAATCAAGCAAATCATTATGTTTTCTTCCTACGATTTCATTGGTTTCTATTAATAATAAATAGAGATTAATTACTGCTAGTCATTACTTGATTAGTAGTAATCAATAAAATGGAGCAAAATTGGTATCCTAGAGACGACATAAGGAGAAGGGGAAGACAATAAATAAGCTGGGAAACGAGCTAAGATTAACAGCGGGGATAGAAATCAATGGAAAATGTTAGCGGAGGCCTTTACCAACAGGCTCACTGAACTAAGAGACATATATATTGTAAACATGGAATTAATAAAAATTGTATGAAAAGTTCATGATAAAAGGCGTAATGTATATATAATTAAATAAATAAATATGCGCTCATGGCCGTAACCCGAAGGGGTAGGCAGAGATCATGGATTTCCATTTGGCGCGATCCTGGCCCCCCCTTCTCGCTTTTTCTACATTCATACATCTACGCATACATGCTCGTCGCCCTAGGAAAACTTATATCGATCAGATTAGTGGCTTATTAAAAAGAGGGCGATATAAGGAGCACCCATAAGCGACGAGTATGTATTACTGACAATCTTTTTTAATAATTTTTGCTGTACTCTAGTCGAATTAAGCACACTTCAATTAATATATAAATACATAAATTAAAATATACCATAATAAGGAGGAAACATTTTCAAGACGATTTTGCTATGCTTTCTTTTGTGGAGTGCATTAATCATTTTATTATGGACATATTTGAGCATTACATCGCAGCATTAGTAATACTTAAACGACATTTTGCGCTTACGTCACAGCAATAAACGACGAATATCGTAACTATTATAACATAAGAATTATTTTAAATAAAAAGTGGTTCGTTAAAAGATAAAAACGTGAAATTTCTAACACATTTTTCTACTAACCCCACAGCTAAGAGGTAATACATTACCGCTGATCTTGATTAAAAAGTCAGTTCTTAAATGGTCGGTTTAAGAACTAATAAATTATTCGTAAGTCAACCGGCGCTGTAGTGGGAAATGGGCGGCGATGTAACAAAATGCCCAATATTTAAAGCTGACCAATGGACACAAATAACCGTCTCCTCGCTTCGCTACGTTGTCTGATAATATCGGACAGCAACAAGTGTAGAGGTTTAAAAGTAGAGAAAATATCCACGAAGAAAATTACTCAAATAAAATGAAATTTCATTTGAGTAATTATACTATATAACGTAAATCATTCGCTCGTTTTCCATCTTCTTCTATACAAAACTATGGCAATTAAACCAAACAAATTTGAAACTCAATAAAACATTTGACCAAATATTTAAACTTGAATAATATATGACTTGAATAATTGACCTTGATAAATTCGTAAATTACTGTATATTTGTACGAGGGCTAAAAAATTTAAATATAATAAGAAATTTTATCATGCGTAAGAATTTACAACTATCAATTACTTGATATAGATACAGATAACGTGCATGTATGAAAAATTAAACAAAAAATGCCTTGGTAATACGATCAACAGACACAATGATGCTTATTTTGTAAATTTGAGGTAAACTTTCGTCAATCGACCCGCTATTTCT
>JWHW01041891.1:13617-25400 GCA_000931545.1 Papilio glaucus
AACATAATTCTCTTTGGCACGATAACAGAACATTGGAGATTAATTAATATTTGTTATGGACGGTTATTTTTTCTTTCTAAAAGGTAAAAACACGAGCGTGACTGTCCCACCGGACGTTAAGCGACAACGTGCTCGAAATCGGGTAAACATTTGTTTAGATTTTATTAACTCTTCCATGCCATAATCGGGCGGAAATTGTCAATGTGATCAGAGGAAAAACCAGATAACCAATATTGTAGAAATGCTAAGCCACTACCACGTACAGGTCGACGCAGCGTAGGTAGGCCTCATACAAGATGGAACTGGTCAAGGTTGCAGGAGTACACTGGATGAGGACAGCAGGGTAGCGATCTTTGTAGCGATTAAGACCTACGTCCAGCAGACGACAATCAGCTGGAAGAAATTGCTTGACCAAGCCAAGGCCAGCAAGGCAAGGCAAGTAGACAAAGAAGATGAAAGATTATTTGAACTTAGTTTGTAATTCTCTGAAATGATTGCTCGAATGAGGTCACAAAATACTGGATCTTACAATTAACCAAACAATTATATTAAATAAGTAATTAATAGATGGTAAGCAAGCGGATTTGTTTAGCTTAGGTCTAGTAAATAATTCGCAATATAGTTGCATCTTCGTGAGTTTCTGTTGTTGACGCATAAGTTTGATAAATCTTCCATTAATCTCAAAACCATACGATCGACTAAGCTTAAAAGAATGATCGGAATGTATTAGAGGTATTTAATTTGTCTAAATCCACTTCCCACCTGATACTTGTGACTTAGATAATAAATTACTTATTCACCTCAGCGGTAAACACACTTCCTTAGATTCGTTGCGAAATATTAAGATGTACAAAAAGGACGTAAAATAACACTATCATGATTAAGTTAAATAAAATATGCTTTAATATTTATTTAGAATAAAAACAAATAACAAGTAATAATATTGTTGCGGAATAATTTTAGATAATTTTATCTTCTTCGATATTTGTAACAATGTTATCCGAGTCTCTGGATCAGGTCCTCTCTACCTCCACCGCCGTAAACCCAAGCTGATTCATCAGCCTGCAGGCTTTCCACTTCACCTGGCGTGCGTATCACTACATCCGCCCAGGCGCATATGTAAATGCACATCAACAGCGCAAAAAATAAAATCTGTGAATAAAATATGACTAGTGTTAAAACATCAATATTATAGTTATTGGTTTTGTTTGCCTTTCTCCTATAGTGGATTATTTTTAATGTTCTAGAGATCGAGACGCCTTGATTTCCTTTTCATTTAATTAATTTTATTGCGTACTAAAAACTAAACCCTCCAAAAAGTTATATCTAAAACAGCAATCGCACTCTTTATCCCTAATGTCGCGATAACTAATTATTAAATCAGTATTTAGTGAAAGAAACTGGAAAAGTTAAAGAAGTAAGTTTTTTGAGCACTAAGTAACCGAGTTATCTGTGAAACAAAATTTAAATGCACTGAAACAAAACAGTGAATCCTAGTTCCGTCGCAGATGTCTAATATTTTCAATTCTATACTTTGTATTGCGTCACGTATCAGTCGTTTCCGTATAGAATTTTTCGTATTATTGTCTGTTATAGCTAATACTGTTGCATATTTTTTTTTTGTAGCCCTTTGATTTTGTTTTTTTATATAATTTTGTTTATGGATACATATATTTGATGTACGATTTGTTTATCTGTAACTGAGTTTACATGTTGCTTATTATATAGGTTTTATATAAAACTGTGAAACATATACATAAACAAAAAACCGAATTCAATTCGCAAAAATAATATTTGAAGCAATGCTGATAAAATTTGAAGTGTATCCCAGCAATTGGCGTGCTTTTCTATAGATTCCACATTAGTGACAATAGAAAACCACTCGGATTGCAGTGGTCGCACCACCATATCACGTCATTCAAAATGCACTGTTGAAAAACGAATATATATAACTTTGCTATTCCCTTTCAGGGTTCATTAAGGTTACTTATATACCTTCAAGATTAGTACTACTTACTTACCTACTACTTTGTTATACAAAATGTTAATTGTATATTTAAGTTATATATTTTAATAAAAAAATATTTCTTCATTTTGTGATATAATTTAAAAAAATATGTGTGAACTTACTAAATTAGTCTTCATGTTGGCAATATTCCGTTCACAATGATCGCGGTGGCTGTGGATGGACATCTATTTATACAGTTTTTAGGTAAGGTGTGGTCTGACTAAGCGAGCGGTGCAGCAGATGACACGAAATGCATTTTTTATGTATTAATAATACATATTATTATACATTTATAATTTATTCTAAAAACTAGCTGTGCCGCGCGGTTTCACCCGCCGTGCAAGTTTACTTAAATGAAATGATACTTAACAGTAATAATCTATACAATAGTACTCTATTTTTTGGAAGTCTCCATCCATATGTAAGAGTGACGTTGTTATATTTTGCGAAATATACTTTATATGAATAAATTGGTATGCTAAAAAAAATAAAAACTTAATTGTGTCCGCCATAAAATATTAAATTCATACTACAACCTTCAAAAGTTGCTACACTGAGGAGACAATACCTGATCTGTACCGGTTTATTAATAACAGACCAGTTTTTACTTTAGTACAAACCAGTTGGAACTTGCCACTTCGAATATAAACTGAAGTATCTCAACTATAAATGATGTTTTAAATTGTAAAATGCCCTTTAAAATATTTGTTACTATAGAAATACCTGATTGCTTAAAATATTTATTGCATATTACGTGTATGCCGACTCAACTAAAGAAGGCAAGTCATATGTCTTAACTCACCGATAATTCTTATTTCAATCTCGTTGTAGCTTAAACTTCATATAGCAAATAAAACGGATTATACTCTGTTTAGTTCATCTCCCTATTCCTCACAATTGCCTCGTTGAATTATCTGTCTTCAGCGATATTTGCGAGCCGATCCGATAGAGCCTTCAAGAAAAGTGCGTACTCCATAAATGCATCTGTATCTCCTCTGATCCCAAATCTGCTAACGCAATAGAATCATGGCAGTATCTCAATGTTCCCACGATTTTGTCCCCTAAAGAAAGACAAGCGAATGGTTTTGGGTGGAGTATCACCTCCAATGCGTAAAATTATTTTATACTTTTATGTGCATTTGTTGTTTTTGAATATAGTTTTTTTGAAGTCGGTTTTGTTTTTGCTTAAAAGTTTTTTTTCTCGATTTTTAGTGAATCTAATTTATATGAGAATACTCATGATAACAGCCAACTTTCAATCAAAGAAAGATAATAAACAAAAGTACATAGTAATAAACACATCGCTAAGCCCGGCCGTCTACTACGCGGCTTTTCAAAACACTTGCGCGAAGTTTTTACTTCCTTTGTAGTTTAAACTTTTGATATCTTCTAAACTATTGGTCATAATGATATACTTTAAAGAACAATTATAATCTACATTAAATTCTCCAACTAGATAACTAATACATTTAAATGGATAAAGATTCATACCGAACACGAATAATCGCGTAGTTAGTATCGAGCGCGTTTTAATTAATGTTTCCTAAGAAAAAAATAGTTATTGTGAGACAAGCATAGAAGATATGTCATCGCCGACTTTTATTTAGCTTATATAAAGAGCTACAATTCTTTCATACATCATTTTAATGTAGGTCCTATAGTTTAGCCTACGTAAGCCAAGAAAATTAAATTCAATATTATGCATTATTAAGAATAACTCAAAAACTACAGGTCAGATCTTGACTAAAAAAACCATCACGCGACAAGCATTAGCTCTCGAACAAAAATCGGTTCGCCAGGAGCGGAGTTCCGAGGTAACAAACATAAAAAAAAATTATGATACAACTTAAAAATGATGAATTATGAAACATGTCACAACCGTGATTTCGGAAGGGTTCTGTACAATTATCTATAAAAATCACGTTTGTTGTAAAGGAACCCCTTAAATTATTTTATTCTGTTGTTTAGTATTTGTTATTATAGCGGCAACAGAAATACATCATCTGTGAACATTCCATGGTGAGATACAGCCTGGTAACAGACAGACGGACATCGGAGTCTTAGTTATAAGGTCCCGTTTTACCCTTTGGGTACGGAACCCTCAAAGCACTCGCAGCGACATAGTTCATCTCTGCTATGCTTAATGTTAGAAGTATTGTCTTGAAAGCGTCATGAATATAAACAAGGTAATAATATTTTATATCTAAAGCCGCTGTCGGCATGCTTGCCAAATCTGAAAGGCTTCCTCTGTATACTTAACTTTGACACAACGCTGCGAATGGGATGCGATCCAAATAATAAAGTAAGTAAATTTTGTGCTAGTTTAGGTATAATCTGACTAAATTACGAGGTCAGTAGTCGTTTCACAGTAGAGCCACTATTAGACGAACCACATATCGGGTTTACCGTTGTCAATGACGCTCGTTAAGTGCTACTGATATTTGTTGTGTAATCTTTCTTAGTGGATATAAAATTTAGTAATCTCCATGAACACTAAAGTGACTTCTCTTAAGTGAAAACAGTCTGTTTTTTAGTGTAAACTTATTTAGCCGCGTTACACTTTATTTGGTAGGGGAAAATCTTAAGTAGGTCGGCGTTAACAACATGCTCAACGTGCGTCAACATGCAACATGCTTATTTGAATTTGGAACAGTGTTGACGAATTTTTTTCACATATACTATATTTCTTGTATTCAATTTTGAATTTTATGGTTAAGGCAAAGTATTAATTTTTGTTGATTATTTATTTATTTTTGTAATATTATCGTGCCTTTCTACCTTTTTTGAGCTTTCACTTCTGTTAGCTGTCCTTATGATAATGTTATGTGACCTCTGTTTGTTTTTTGTTTTTTTTTGGGGTGGGGGGGAATTCTTAAAAAAAGATTTCCTACTTCTGGGGGAAAGATTATGTTATGTGAGGATTTACTCATTAAAACCTCCTACTGGTCTCACCGGTGTCCCCTGGGTTAAGAAATTCTTCTGTGCATAATAGACCAAAGAAACAAATACTGATAAAATTACTGATGAGAGCTTCGATAACACTTTGTAAGGAGATATTCTCGTAAAGCAGGAAAATAATTTGGTTAATAATGCTGTAATGGCTTGAGAATGGTCAAACTTTGCCCATTCGAATAATTAAGTATAACCACATTGACTGTGGAAATAGATTATAAAAGACGCACGCAAACTTATATGACAAATGTTATGACTCCGTCATTGTTGCTCATCTTTGGAGTGAAGGATACCGAATATTTCCTTTGAGGATTGATACTGCGAATGATCAGTAGATTGAAGTGTGTATGGTAGGTTGTAGTGTACGGTAGGTTGTAGTGTGTAAGGAAGTCGTGGTCGAGTATGTTAGGCGTGTGATAAGGAGAAAGTGTTATTTTAAAAGTGATGTTGTTACTAGAATTGAGAAAGGTATGCTTCGGTGGTTCGGGCATGTTTAAAGGATGAATGAAGAGAGAATAACGAAACAAATTTGTTGCAAAAGTGAGCGGCAGTGGTGGCAGGGGACGTCCAAGAACAACTTATATCGATCAGATAAGTGACATACTAAAGAAGGGCGATACAAGGCGTATTCGTAACTGACGAGCATACATGCGTAGGTATATGTGTAGAAGCGAGAGAGGTGTGCCAGGATCGCGCCTAATGGAAATCCATAAACTGTACCTACCCCTCTGGGTTACGAGAGTGAGCGCATATTTTTACCTTTGTGGTCATTCAACATCAGAAGAGGCGTTATATCGTTTGCCTTTTTATAACAGGAATACAACTCCCCTGCTTAATATCAGGAGTCTATTTGTTTGATATCTACTTAGGAAAAAAGTTTTATCCTAAGAACGTGATCTTACCATATGGGGTCGTGTTTAAACAATGTGTATTGTACTACCAGTTGCCCGCGGTTTTGTACGCATTCCATTCGCATTCGTCATTTCTTGTAATCTGATTTCGCATATAATATTTGGTATTTCAGGTAAATATTGAAGAGTTGTTATCCGTCGCCATAATGTATGACACGACAATGGCGAAATGTATAGGAATTGTGCTTAATATGGAAAACGATAGGGAGTTATATTTTGCTATACCTCGGAAAGGTTTCTTGTTCGGGACAAAAGTTACCCTAGGTGCCGAACTAAACTCTTGAAAATATGTTTACAATTTTCGCATGTACTTCAGTGAGGACTTAAATAGATATTGAAGATAAAACGTTTTCCATTCAATATTACTACAGGTCATATGTATGTATGACTTTCTACGAACATGCAGCTTTGATATGGCATTTCACTCGTCACAATTTACGAACTTGTGGAGAATAAATTCGACAATAAAGCTTCGTAATCTAGGTTAATTACCAATTGAATTTTCAATATCTGTTGAATGTACCAGTATTAGAAAGAGAAGAGATTTGTTTGTTCCAAAAAAACACAAAACCTCCTGGATTCTTCTTTTTTCTATTTTCACCGAAATTGTATCAGTATCGGTGCGGTTGGCTATACTTTTCAGTCTTCCCGAGCTGATTCGAGCTAAGCAGGTGCGGTGGCTAATTTATCTGGATGTTTGTTGAGGAGAGTGAAGCTACTGCAAAACACCGAGAGAAACTATGTCGCGTCAATTTTCAAACCGGTATAAACCGGTTTAAGCCGGTATAAACTGGTATTTATGGTTTAAAAATAATACGATTAGAATCATTAGCAGATAAATTACAATAATCAAACTACAACTCAATCCGGAAATTGAAATCATATTTAGGCAGTTCGCAGTTAGCCAGAAGTTAATTTGTCCAACACAATCAATGCTATGCAAACAACATCACTATTCATCCTGCAAATTTGATCAATTTTGAATTGTAACAGTGGATATGAGTTTGTGTAATCCAATTTTACAATTCCAGTTAGCTTATATCCGGCAGGTACTGTATTATGCATAGATATTTTGATTAATTTGTCACATATTTTTTAGTTTATAGTTGATTAAAATAACCATTTTTTGTTAACTTTTTGTTTTTAGGATTTAGGTACCCATTGTGTAAACGGGACCCTATTACTAAGACTCCGCTGTCCGTCCGTCTGTCTGTTTGTCCGTCTATCGCTAGACTGTATATCATGAACCGTGATATTTATACAATTGAAATTTTCACAAATGATGTATTTCTGTGACCGCTATAATAAAAAAAATACTAAAAAAAAACAGAATAAAATTAATTAAGGGGGCACAAATACAATAAACCTGATTTTTTATATATAATGGTACGGAACCCTCCGTGGGCGAGTCCGACTCGCACCTAGCCGGTCTTTTATTTTCAGTGAAATAGTAATTAGTAATACCAACGTTACTTAGAGGAAAGATTTCTTGTGGGATTTATGCAAACTCTGAAATTATAGAAGGCATTTTAATATTTCTTTAGCAATTAAAAATAATTATATATTTAACAATTTAAAATTCATTGTTATTTATGAATTAGAAATCAAGAGATATAAGTAACAAGTTAACAGGAATTCATTAAAATGTAAAATAAATAAAATTCATTACTTACTTCGAGTTGACCGTAAAACTTCGTCATCATAAAATTCAATTGAATAAAAGTGATTCGATCGAAAATAAAACTGTGCCCTAAAACTGAAAATACATTTGACCAAGACCCGAAGGCAAGCTAAGTCGTGTCACATATTCCAAAAGGGAAATCCCAGCGACTGAAGCCGGATCGTCCGTTGTTAATGGATGGGACGTATTGGTAAAATTTTACGTTCGGATTTTCATTTGAAAGGGACAAAACTTGGAACGAAAATGTCAAATTAAAACAGTGATATATTTATCTTTCGCTTTTGGCTTTCTAAGTCAAGATAAAATAAACATTGAATTCTAACGAGTTTGAGTAATTTTAGTTTTATTTAGACATTCTGCGCCATATTTATTTGAAAATAAAATTCTTGCATTGAAAATAAAATAAAATACACAGTGGTAGAGCCCACAACAACATCACTTGCACGGATGGGCCGGCTCGACCGGTGAAATACCACGACCTTACAGAAGACAAGCGTGAAGTAGGTATTTTATACTTCTGCGTTTCGTTTGATGAGTGAGGTGCCGGAGGGCCGGTATCAGTCCTCTTCCCCTTCCCATTCTACCTAAAGGATAGGATCGGAAGGGGAAGAGGATTGGACTGAGGAGGGGATGAATAGGAGAAGGAAATATTCCTGTCTATCTCTCCTCTGGCCATTAAAGGCAGGCAACACATCTACAACTCATTTGATTGTTGCGGATGCGTGTGTCACTTATCATCAGGTGAACCGCATGATAGTTTGCCATCTTCTTTCATTAAAAAAATATACTTAGAAAATTTTATAAGTAATAGACAAGTATAGTTTTGAACAGGACTGTAAAAAAATTAACCCATTATTCGAAAAAAAAAACTAAAAAAAATAAGTACCAAGTTTTGGGATTTACCCCACTAATATCCAAGTTTATTTGTCAGAATAGGTATGGCCAGCAAATACAATTTCAACCGAAGCGTCTTTTTTGCGTAGCTTTAATAAAAAAGAAGTCTAATGAAAACATTTCAAGAAACTTTTACTGCCCTTAGAGTCATCTAATGAGTCTCAAAGATTTATTACATCTCGAATTGTCTTTTTTAAGTTTATATTAAAAATATTCCTTTATTACAAATTTTTATTCTACTCTAATAAGGAATTTAAAAAGGTGAGTTCGCACTGCCGAAACATTCACATAAAAACATGTTGGATCTCAGTTATTTCGTCTGACTACAACTTGGCATATCACATTGATTATACAGATTATGTAAAGGTAAGTTACAATATTTAAACGATGATGGATAAAATATTGAAGAGATGACAAGAAGTAAGCCGACACGAGACGCCCAGCATTCATAATTCTTCTTCTTCTCCCTGCCCTTTTCCCGCTTTTTCTTTTTTATGTGATGTCCAGCACAGTACGACCGTAGTCCATACTGTAATAGGTTTTGGGTACAGTTTTACTGCCGGCCGCTTGCCTGACGCCAACCCTTGTATATGAAATATTAGATTATCGAAATAATTTACCAATATCTCTTCTAACCATTCCCAACCAAGCTTAACTTGATTGAAAGTGGTTCACGACAATAGTCGAATGTCGGATTCGAACCCACGACCATGTTGTGAAGTTGCGCAGTCCGCACGTTAGCCTATTGGCGCTCTTATTATTAAAAAACCCATTAAATAATGGATTATTGTATAATGAAACAACTTTATTAGTCAACTTGATAACAACAACTTTAGACAATACACGCATTCGTTTATTATAATTCTAATATAAGAAACGAACGCGTACAAAGCCGCGGGCGACAGCTAGTTAGCTTAGTAGACTTAAATTCATGCATTAACGTGTAAAATGACTGTCAAAATTCATTCAAATGTATGTTATCTATGAAGTATTTGAACTAAGTTTGTATGTTATAGGAATTAGTGTTTTGATTTTTAAACAACGTGTCATATAAAATAATAATATTATTCTATTAAATTGAGCTTATACCCAAATTGTATTATTAATAATAATAACAACATTTATTACTCTTTCGAGTTTTTCCTAGTACCAACATATGCGATAGACTCAGCACTTGTCATATTTGTGACATAGGTTATAATTTAACCAACAGAACGATATAGCCGAGGCCGTCACCGTGGCGGTTTTCGCCACCAATCTTGGCCGGCGATTGCTGCAAGGAAAACTGGGAAGTTCAAAAAAGAGAAGATGTTCGTGAGTTTGTAAACCGCGTCATAAAAATGTATTCAACTTTTTACATACAGATCTGAATTCTACAGAAGCCGCGGGCCTACAACCGCGGCGGTTGTAGGTGAAAATCACTCTGTGAGTTCTTAGTTGAACATATAAGTATTGATATAACAAATATAAAATTCATACTCGCCTATTGCTCGCTCCATTACCTACTACAGAAATTGTTATAGACAGCGTACGTACATTAAATGAAAGAAGAATATTCAAAAATAATCTCATATTCGAGGCGCTGGCATGTAAAATACCCGTGAGTGTTGGATAATATTAAGTTAAATAGCAGGCTTATCGTCGACGGCACTGTACCAGTATATTTTCACGTTCTCTACTTAACAGCAAAAGCGGAATAACTTTAGAAGATAACTTAAATATTTTCTTTTAAAATAATAATATATTTGTAACGTTAGTAGAATATAACCGTTGTTGTTGAGGTATTAATTTGCACTTATTTGAACAACTTAAATAAATATGCGCTCACGCCCGTAACCTAGAGGGGTAGGCAGAGATAACGGATTTCCATTTGGCGCGATCGTGGCACGCCTCTCTCGCTTCTTCTACATTCATACATCTACGCATACATGCTCGTCGGTTATGGGTGCTCCTTATATAGCCCTTTTTTAGTAAGCCAACATATCCTATCGTTATGAGGAAAGGGTGGGAAGGGGAAGAGGACTGAAATTAGGCCACCGGCACCTCACTCATCAGACGAAACGCAGAGTACTTCCACTTCACGCCTGTTTTCTGTGAGGTCGTGGTATTTAACCGATCGAGCCGGCCCATTTGTGCAACAGATGTTGTTGTTTCGGGCTCTACCATTGTTAAAACGAACGGTTCACAAATAGAAGATCTATTTATTTGTGATTTATTAGTTTATTTATTTATACATGTATGGTCTATGAACTTTTTAAAACTATAAGCGATGTCGCATCAATTATTCTGTACACATTATGTATAGCATAGATCTACTAAACAGCTGGATGGATTCCGATATTTTTTGTGTGTGCCTGTACCCTTATCCATATTCACGCCTGATCACGTTAACGTTCATACAAGAAAACAACGTCTACTTAGCCCGCTAGTTAATATTCTTTTATCAATTGTTTGCTTAAATAACTATAAAATTATAAATTTTATAACTACAAATTATATCATTATAATTTATAAATCACAATCGCTTACGTTTTAATTACAGAGCTGCGGTATTTCAGTTTGGGCAAATTAAGCAATAAGTCATCAATTTTAACAAGGTCTGACCTTCCGTTGAGCTTAATTACTGCTATTGCGAGAGACAAAGGGGTGAGTTATGTTCATCGTGGAATAGATAAACGGGAATTTGTCGGTTTACTTTGCATTTGAAAAGTAATGTACGATAAATTCATCTTTAATTTTATTTAACATAATTTAATAATAAATATTAATATTTATATGCATAAAATAAAATGTGTGTTTATGTCGGTGTCTCAACCCTAACAACGTGAACTTCCATACAATTTTTTTTGTATGGGACGTGGGAAACTAGTAAACGGGTCGGGCAACATGCGAATGAGTCTTAGGCGCGTAGCCTACCTTCATTGGGCAGAAGAGAAGATAGACAGGAAAAAGGATGTTTCATTTTCCTATCAATACCCTCCCCGTCTAATCCTTTTACCCTTCCCATCCATCGTATTCTTATTAGGATCGAATGGTAAAGTGAGGAGGACTGAAATTGGGCCTTAGGTGCCTAACTTATCAAACGAAACGCAAAGCATACTTCTACTTCACAATGCAATATGTCTTAAAGTAGTTGAAACTTCGCTAATGATCACGAGGTTTGGTAAATTACTATCGTCTCGATAAGGATTAGGTTAAGATAAGTGAGACTTTCTTACAATAACAAACTAGACGCGTAAAAGACGCTCAGAGGAGAGAAGTATCCAAACGTGCGATCACATCACACCGAGGCGACGATATAACGACGCAGTTGCGCTAATTGGCCACCAGAGGGCGA
>JWHW01041891.1:29737-48207 GCA_000931545.1 Papilio glaucus
AAGAGTTCTATTTTCAAAATTTAAACTTATTTTTTTAATATAATGCTTTTAAGTTGCCAGTTCTAAAAACTTTCAGTTTGGCCCTCGTATTATTGTAATGTTTTATCAAAATCTATTTAGTAGTTTTTGCGTCAAAGAGTAACAAACATCCATACAAATTTTCACGTTTATAATATTAGTAAGATTCTATATATTTTAGTGTATAATTCTAAAACAAACAAAAGAAGAGAACGTTTTACTTTTATCTTTAGCCGCTTTAAGAACACAATCCGCTTTAAACACGAAATATCTCGTGGATTTTATCATTCGTTTTGCTTCGTTAGTTCAAGATGTTGCAATTTGGAAATAGGTCGAGCGGTCGAGGCTCGTGGCGGCCACATTATGTGTTATTCAAAAAAATTGGGCAAAGCAACTAGCCTAAACTTATAAAAGATTATATTGTACAAACTTAGGTTTTGTGTCCAAAACTAAATCCTTATATAAAAGAAGAAACTGACTGACTGGTATATCAACGCACATCCCGAACTAATAAGCTTACAGACTTGAACGCAGAGATTTCTGCTTTAACGTAGGCGAGCAATAAAAAAATATTTTTCTAAATTCATTCCCTAAGTGGATGTAGTGGCTAGAATTTCAGTGGTTCGGGCATGTTGAAAGGATGAATGAAGAGAGAATAATGAAATAAATTTATGATGCAGAAGTGAGTGGCAGAGTTGGTAGGGGAGGCCATAGAACTTATATCGATCACATTAGTGGCTTACTAAAAAAGGTCGATATAAGGAGCACCCAAAATCAACGAGCATGTATGCGAAGAAGCGAGAGAAGTGGGCCAGGAGCCCTGCAAATGGAAATCCATGATCTTGGCCTACCCCTCTGGGTTACGGGCGTGAGCGCATATTTATTCATCCCCCAAAGCTCGAAAGTAGAGGATGAAAGTTTGATATAGAGAAATAATTTAAATATAATGTAATTTGACCTCTCATCTATTAGATCAATTATATTAAATAGGGTTCAGCTTAGACTGAATAACCGTCGGTTAAATTAAATTGCACGGAGAGTATAAATTTACGTTATCTCTAATATTTTTTAGAATATCCCAAGACATATTCCTATTATATTACCGGTAAATAACTTAATACCACTTAATAAAAAATTTACATCTCTTTAGAAATACAGCAAGTCCTCTTTGTATTCAAAAAGGGTTACTTAAGACTTAAGTTGAAGTCTGATGTAATTTTCGACTTATGTGATTACTTTGAAATATAATTCACGTCACTTAAATTGAGTATGTTACGTATATCTATGTTAGACAAGTCTGTGCTTTGAAAAGTTATGCATACAAAATTAAGTACGTCGTGAATTACTTGATCTTATTTATTCACAATCAAACCATTAATTTTCAATATCTTGCGTCATGTAATGTTTAATAACTTGCAGATATGATCTGTCAGTGTAAAACAAACCATAATCATACTCCACAAAACCATAGAGAAACCTTATATGCGCTCACGCCTGTAACCCAAGAGGGGTTGGCAGAAATCACGAATTTTCTTTTATTATTAATGAATAAACTAGCGCTTGACGCTTGAAGCGTCTAAAGATGGTACGCACTAATTTAGAAACAGCCTATTCACTCTTTTCTAGAAGGTATAATCGGACGGAAATACTGACGCTGGCAACGTATTCCAATCCTTGGCCGAACGAAGATTCGAATCGCTTCGTCCGAACGCGCAGTATCTCTACTATGAAACAATGGTGACCTGATGTCTAAACGTCCGATGGTAGAATGGAGATGGGGGAACTAATTTGTGTAATTCCTGCGCTCCCAAAAATGCAATCTGTAAAACACCGAGAGGCACGCAGAGTGGCTAACTTTGCGTGTGTGCTTAAAACTGGTTAAATTAAGGGGTTGGCCACAGATCAGCCTCCTGGCTCGCCGCTCCACCGAATCTAATGGTGCGATCTTGACACACTCTCAGTTTGTCTTGTTACTTTAGTTAGTGAAGTGGATAAAAAGGTGAACGACCCAGCTCTTAGGTTTTAACATTATCGCAGTTGCCTGTTTCAAGTCTGCCCTGTTGTAAGAAAATGCCTGTCGGTTACAAGATAAGGTTGATCCTAAAAGGAACTAAGCCTCGCAACACGGCTTATCCTGCAAATTTATTGCGGCGAGACCTCACGCTAATTAGTAAGCTCAACCTTATTAAACTTAACAAGAAAACTTCGTTTTTTCTGCCTAGTTTACGAATGTATTTATAATGGTACAGGAGTCCAAGCGGGGATTTCTGTACATCCTCGAGCGCATCAGATTACTGACGACTTCAACAAGTGGAACTAACAAAAATTATAACCTTTATTTTTACCAAGTAATCTTAAGTAAAATCCAATTTCCAATGAGATGAATTTAAATCTTAACATACAAAATAATAACTTATAAATGATGATAATATTAGAAGCATACTTCTCAGATAAATACATCTCGTCCCCGGGGCATAGCATGTCGCAAACTATTTCGTGCATGCTCCATAACAGCTGCTCAAGAACTCGGATTTCTCCAGCGAACTTTCGCAACATATATATCAACATAGTTCGTCATAACTTCCACCGACAATGGGCGTTAAACGCTACAGAACTTTACAACTAACATATTGTCGTTATACATAAATATAAAAGCATATATGTACGTGCAAATATTGAGATATATATAGGAATACAGATTTATGGGTAATTAAATAATTACAGGTACATTAACAAACATATTACAAATTAAAAAAATTAACCAATTAATAAGACAAATAAAAAAGTCCTTAAAAATTATTAATAATTTTTAAATATCTAAATTTTTTTTTTAATTCAACATTCCTCGATACTATAAAAGTCTGGAGAAGCCAACACTTCAATCTAGTTTGTAATATTATTACTAGCTGGCCCGGCAAACTTCATTCCGCCCTATAATTAATAGATAATGGCTTATACATAAAAGATAGATATATACTGTCGCTGGATTTTAGGACTCTTGTAGGATTATTCAAGTTAAACATTTCCATTATACATTATATACGTGTAACTTTAACGATTGTTGCAGCGCACACCAGAATAGCTCGAATTTTTTTCTCCTTACCTGACAAGTATCGTTATATTTTGGACAATTCACATAATATCTTTATAAATGTTATTCTGATGTATAAGCTGTAGTATTGTAAAGTTTCATTAAAATCCATTCAGTAGATTTTTGTTTTAGGTAGTCGCGAAGACCCGGGTGGAGATGGCGGGTCGAACTGGACTCCTTTTGGGAAGATTGGCAGCAAAAGTCGCAAGATCGCCTTTGCCATGGAACGAGACGATCATGTCTAATAAATAAATAAATGTTGGTTAAAAGAAACATATTTTTTTAACATTTTTCTTCATCATCTCCCTGCCCTTGACTCGCGTAGGGTCGGAAGAGTGTGATTGTAGTCCATACTATATAGGTTTTGGCTTCGGTTTTTACGGCCGGCCGGCTGCCTGACGCCAACCCTCCTCCTACTTTATTAACATGTTTATTTTTATGTATGCAACGAAACTTTTCCACGTAAGTTATACAAATTTTATGAAGATAATAAGTAATTCTCTTATACAATTAGTTCAATTTAACTAGACCTTTACGTATAATGTCGTTATACTAATTATAAATAGAATTGAGAAGATTAAAACAAAAAAAGAAGCGAAACAAGAGATGTTTAGGCTCAGATACACAAGTCAAACAAAATTAGATGTTGTACGCTTTTGAAAAACTCCAGACATTCATTGTGAGATCGCTGCCGAGCTCTTATCAGATTAACCATTAGGAGGATGACCGCATTTGTATTTCGTGCGTCGCCCATCAATCCTGTTGTTTCGTTTTGTTACAGATTAATCTCGTTCGCTCTGTAGATAATAAGATTTGGAGGTGGGATATTTCACGCTCCTTGAATACTGAACATTTTTGACAAACTTTGTTTCAACTGGTATTCCCTCTATTATTGTTTTAAAGTGTTAACATTATTTCTGACCGACTGATCGAATATTTTTTAATGTAATAACATTTAATGAGCAGAGCTAGCTTTGTAAATTTAACCTTAACTAAGCAGAACTAAAATAAATATGTTGCATATAAATTTTTAAATATGTATATTTAAATGCCGTATACAAAATAAAAAATAAACAGGAAGCCATATATGGACTGCCGACAGAAGTGAAAATTTAAAACAGGTGAAAAGCGCGGCAATAGTTCAAAAATAAATAAAAAAATAGCAAATATAAACCCTTTTATGTTAATAATAAAATTCAAAATTGAATACAAGAAAAACAAAAATCGAAACTGCACCAAATAAGCATGTTGCTGTCGCGTATTGCTGTCGCATGTTGTTCAACCGAACCTATAAGATTTGCCCCTACCAAATATCGTCTAACGCGATTAAAGAAGAAGTTTTTACCGCATATTGGGATAGACAGGGTATGTGAAGACGCTATCCACTAGCTTTCAATCAGATCCAACATCAAAATTACTGCTTTGAAAAAACAACAATACGAAAACCTTGCCTCGTTTTGAAATCAAACGGAAAACGGTGTGACTGGCAGGCTATAGCTGATATGCTACGGTTTTAAAATAATGCAAGTCATAATTGCGAAAGCGGTGGAACGAACTTCCGTTACTAGACGGTAGAATAACCTGAATATACAATTAATGGAGGAGGCAGATTTAAAATAATATAATTAAAGTTTATTCATTTTCTATGACTTTGAGAAACTCTTGTAGGATATTGCAAGTAGCATTCATGGATAACATTTAACTCCTTGAAATACTTTTGTACTAATTTCGAACTGGGAAGTCGGTACTTAAAACATCGAGGTATAAAGTGTAACAAGACAAGACTGAGGGCAGTCCTTCATCTTTTTTCATCTTCTGATTTGCTGCTAGGTTCTAATAAAATTAAATGATGACTTCTGGTTACTGAGATCCTAGTATTTTTAAATACAAGACAAGCTGAGCCCCACGGTTGCACCCACCGTGCAATTTGATTTAACCGATGGTATTCCAGCCTAATCTGAACCCTATTTAATATGATGAATCATATAGATCTGAGATCAACTTACATTGTATTATAATTATTTCTCCGTGAAAACTTTTATCCCCTACTTTAGACCTTGATGAATTAATAAAAATCCTTTCTTCGTGCTCCACTACGTAAAAACAGAAACCTCTCAAGTCTCTAGGCCTAGTAGTTTGGGCTGTTCGTTGTCAGTTTCTTCTTTTGTATGTATATAGATAGATGGCGCTAATATAATCTTTTAAATTATTGTGTACCGTAATAAAAAATGAAATTTTTATACTGAACGTATCGCAATGTTATGAGTACATTTGTGTTGGCCGTCCACAAAGACTGCTATTTTCTTTTCTTTTTTAATTTTTTTGTTACACTTACCTTTTTTCACAGTATTTTCGTAAACAAAGGTTTGTACATAAAAATTCGTAAATTTCAAAATATTTTCGAAAAACAACTTTCTCTTATTACTGTATAACAGCTTAGCAAAATACCACTTCACTATGCCTCAAGATTTCCATCATATCTCATCCATTGCAAGGCACAAGGCACACGTTGACTTACATAATCCCAGTAGCATTTGTTAGTTTCTCAGTAACTATTATTTTTTTCTGGTTTATTACCAGAAAGAAAGAATAAATAGTCATTGTATGAAGTTAAAGTTATTGTGAAAAGTTTCTCTGTTTTATATTATGCTTCGTTACTCCATGTACGGTTATATCGGAAGCGGCAACTTCCGCCTATTTGAGTCGCTATCTGCTATCGGTGATTATAAAATATACCAGTTTCGTTTGAGCCGTGGTATATTATCTTTCATCTTATATCTAGATATAAGATAAAAGATAATATACCACGGCTCAATGCATTTATGAAGCATAACTATATGTACATGGCCATAGTCCAAGGTCGATATTTCTGTTTGAAAAAAAAAAAGATTTAAATACGTAAATTCAATCCGCAATACTCAGATTTTACATATATCCAGATGGAACACAAAAGTGACGCCCCCTTTAGACTAGACTTCGTAAAATCCAGCCCTTTTCTAGATCGTCGATAAATTCACAGTAAAAATCATGATTCGCTTTTGAACGTTGAATTTGTATGGAACGTTGTATCTGGAGGTATATAAATCTATGCCCAAAATGTATACAAAAATAGAAGAATGAGACAAATGGACTATCTAAATTGATTTTAAGGTCTTGGTCACACATCACAGCCTTTTAGCTCACCTCCCAGTCAAATCCAATTTATAAAATGTAAATCCGCCCCAGTATGAAATATGGCCTGAAGATGCAACAAACAAACCAAAGGGAAAGCTACTTTTTAGTGATTAAGTCACGGTTTGGCTTGACCAACACGAACGGCCCTAGTCTCACAATATAAATATTATAGATAGTCCATATTAATACTGTGCTAGTGTTTGTGTATCAGTTTGAAGAAACCAAGCTGAGCCCCGCGGTTTTACCCACCGTGCAATTCGATTTAACTGTCGATTTTCGGGCCTAAACTGATCCTTACTCAATATGATTGCTAACATAGATCTGGAGTCAACTTACACTCTATTTTAATTAAGACCTTTAGGGGATGAATTTAAAAAAATCCTATCTAAGAGCTCCCCGAAGTAATGAGAAGTCTCTGTATGAAATTTCAAGTTTATAGGCCCAGTAATTTGGACTGTTAATATATCAGTTAGTCAGTTTCTTCTTTCATATACATACTAGTGATCCCGCCAAGCTTCGCCCGGGTACCACAATTTATGATAATCCGATCGTTACCAAACTTCACAAGAACACCCGTTGGGCTGATCTGAACGTTTCCTGAAAATTTCATCGAATTCAGTGCAGCCGTTTCGGAGTCTATATCTACATATACATATCGCCTTTTATTATGTACAGATAGATAGAAGATATACAGATATACTTAATTTATCATTTATTACAATCCCAAAAACGATTAACTCCATAGACAGATCATAAACAATAACTGTTTCAAAAATTAGTTAACGCTAAGAGTAAAATTATATTTATAAAATATTGAAACTCCCGTGAGACATTATTAATTAACTTTTTATAACAAACGGCTTTACTCACGTTCGCGTTTTTCCTTCGGTATGTTTGTACCGACAAGTTTCGGACCTATCGGAGGTCCTTCTTCAGGGTGAGTGGGATCGATTCGCGGTCGCGCCCCGCCTCGCACATCCTTTATACCGAAATACCGAAGGAAAAACGCGAACGTGAGTAAAGCCGTTTGTTATAAAAAGTTAATATATAAAATAATTCAAATTTAAGCAGCGACCAAAAGGCCTATTGAATATAATTATTCACCTGTTAATAAATAAACAACTTTGTAGCTTCTGTATAAACTTGATAAATTTTGAATCATAATTATTTCTAACTGAACGGAGTGTAACAAAAACAGCTCAAAACATAACCAGAATTTGTAACAACCATTTTTTTGTTACGAATTATTAAAAATATTAGAGAAACACAGAGAAGAACTGAAGTAGGTTGACATTTACGGAGACATTAAAAAATGTGAAACTGAAATGAACGCAAGTAAGAAACTTGCCAAGCGCCGCGATGGGGGGCAGGGCACGGCGTGGCGAATTACTTATTTAAAAGTATATATGAATTTTATCAGGAAAATGATTAGCTTAAAAAATTAAAAATGCTGCCCAAAGTATTATTCCACGCGGACGGAGTCGCGGGCACAGCTAGTTACCTATAATTACAAGTCAACGCGAAATCAAGCTACAACATTTTCCAGAGAGAAAGAAACTAATGCATGCCAAGCCGCGGGCACCGGCTAGTCAGCTTATATTTTATATATTTCCTTACAAAACTATTCTAATGCCATTAAAATTATAACTAAGGATTTAATTGCATTTGTTGTACATTGCAATTTTAGTTGTTGAGCAATTTAAATTATACCTTTTGCAAATGCATAAAATTTATTTGCAGACAGCAACTGTATAATTTTCTAATTTATTCCTCACAAATGGCACTAGTTCTTGTGTTGTGTCGACTGCTCTGTGAGTTATAGTTCAGTCAAGATTAGTATTTCTACAGACAACTTTTACAACAAATTCAATGTGTGAGCACTGCAAATTACACATGTATGTATGTGTATGTGCATATGTATTATATAACAGTATACCTAAACGATAGATCTAGATGATGCCAGAGACATGAAGCTATACCTAGATAATGTTTTTCTGAAGTTTTTGATGTGTAACATCATTCATTTCGCTTTCCTACAATCTGTGGGAGTGAATACGTGAAAAGGGACGGAAGTGCGTAACACGAAGTCGAGGGGTACGAGATATTTGATTTGACCAATGAGAGTGTGTGGTTCTAGCCACCCATTTTCTGAGAGGTTGTCATAGAATGTTAATACTGTCCAAGGTGAGATGCTAGATGTTACACGTCATACGGGACTATAGTAAGGCTCGTTTTTTTATATAATGAGAAAACTAGTGTTTGTCAATCTATCTAATCGAATCAATCCTACCTGATCTAAGTGGTAATGCGACCGAAAGACTGTACGAAGTTGTTTAGTTTTAGCCTATTCACTAATATTTTAGTTTAGCCTATTCATTCTCTTGAAGGCATCAATTACAGTTAATTATATTTTTTTCATTTCATCCGATAACTAAGATCCCGCATAAAGATTCTTATCTAACAAATAAATGGAACTTTATGATATTTAAATTATTAGATCAACGGCATATTTATTGAAGTCAAAGAAAAATCTCTATAAGCCATCATTTCGCTTTTCCAAGCTAGAGGCGAATTTCTTTGACGACGTCATTTGTCAAAATAACAAGATTGAGGTCTAACGATCGTCGGGGAGATATGATTCGGTATTTTATCATCCTCAGCGATTTTTATGTTAAGAATGGAACATGTTAAGAAGACAATTAGTCCTTCATTTTGATGTACTGATTTGTTACTAATGAAAAGAATAATAGGTATACCGATAACGTGTAGTGGAATACTATGTTCTTGTTGATTTTTGTCATTATCATAATTATTACCCTCATCATCAGCCTGTATCAGTCCACTGGACATAAGCTTTTGTCTTCCACGGTATGCGGTCCTCCGCTGTCTGCATCCAGCGACTTCTTGCCGGTCTCAAGTCACCAGTTAGTTAATTGTTACTGGTGATTTTCATCATTGGCGAATTAAAAAGCTATTCTTAAAACCTTTTTAACTGATTTCAAATAATTCGTCCAAGAAATATATTTTTGTTAATATTATTAAAACTTAAATTGAAATTTGATCCAAAAAAAGTTTACTTTCACTTCCTTTCGGACTTTGATTTTAAATTGGATAGGCATTATTTAAATTAAACTAATTTTAAAGATTATGTCGTGTTTATTTATCGTGTTTGTTCATTTAGGGCACTCATGGTCACGGAAGGGACTGACCATGAGACAGAGAGTGAGTTTTGAGTTTTTTGAGTGAGTGACCTTGTTTCATTGCAAGATATGATTGTTGTAAACAACCAACGTCATATACCATACATGGCGGCCATTACACTTTTTATACTTTCATTGGAAATGTAATCATGTGGAAATCGTGGGATAAAGTGAAGTGAACTTGTCTAATACTAGTGGGTTTTGTTATATAGTAATATTAAAAAAGTTGTTTTTCGAAAATATTTTGGATTTTACGAATTTTAAAGTAAAAACCTTTGTTTACAAGAATCATATCTTGCTGTGAAACAAGGTACAGTGTGTAGAATCCCATAAATACAGGAAAATAATAGTATAGAACTAATAGTAGAAACGATTAATTTATATATTAAATAGTGGCCGTACCTCCATTGTGCCTTAATTGTAGGTAGCTTCGACGTTGCAAGTGTCCGGGTCAAAAAGCAAACGAAATCAATTACCAAAGTTTTCACGTTTCTCGCTATTCAGTTGCACGCGCGGGTGCACTCGACACGACCTGGTTGTCGAGTGCCGATTTCTCCGCTCAGCTTTTTATATAATAATTTTTAAATGTCATATTCTAATAAAATTTATCTATCGACTTAACATTTATAGTAGAGATGCTAGCAAGTAATCGATTCACCAACGCTAAGTGACCATTAACACAACAGAAAAGAGTGTGTTGTCACGGGGCGCAAGGCACACACAACATCGAAATATTTTTTTCAAGATCATGCAAGATTATGATATAAATATAGTACAAAATATGATAAAGATGATTGTTTATTTAATAAACATTTAATTTAATATAATACAAAGATTAATAATTGATTTTTTATCCGTATTAGACGTTTTATACCATCATATCGCTTGGCGACGTATAACGTGGCGACGCGCCGCCGTGGGCTAGAGTATTGTTAAGGGCATTGGGAAACCTGTATAAGAAATGTATGTTTACTAATACAATAGTTTAGGGCTTAATTAATGAAAAACACGTAATACTGGGATGTGTCTCCATACAACGATATTGTCGCAGCGACACAGCAAGCGTAAATCGCGAACTCGTAGCGATTCCGTCGCTCGTGGAGGTAACGCCTTTAACGGTTTGGTAATTATTTTATTTTTAACTTTGACTATTATAAAATAAAGTTTAAATTACCGTACGAGTATTGTCTACATTATGTACAATTGTAAATATCAGATAATTTAGTTCTGCGAGAAATGTTTAATGAAACACTGAGCAATTAAGCGGGGTATCATATTTGCGTTATAATTCAGACTTTGAAATGTCCAAATATGATTGTGTTTTGTTTGTTCAACAATATTTATCGGTGTTCTGTTCCGTGAACACAAACATAGTCGCCGGTTCAAACCGGCTTGTTTAAATTGTAAATACGTGTTGAACGCAATAAATTTTTGTTCACCTATCGCTTATTTTGTGTTTATTTAAAATATATTTGTTATCATTTCTGCCCATACAATGACGGGTTGGCGTGGTTAGTAAGATACTTGCTTTTCACGCTGCACGTCGTGGGTTCGATTTCCATCCAGGACAGACGTTTGAGTGCTTGAACATGTCTGTTTGTCTGTCTGTCTGTAATTATCTATTTAAGTATGTATACACGAAAGAAAAAGTAGTATATCAGTTATATGGTTTCCGTAGTACAAGCTCTGCTTAGTTTGGGATCAGATGGCCATGTGTGAATAATGTCCCAGGACACAGCATTACCCTAAACTATCTAAATATAATTTTTTTCATAATTTGTGCACTAATAATTATTACGAATATCTATTACGTTAATTGATTACATGAGCGTCGATTGTAGTCTGGCAAAGTAGGTAAGCTTAGATTGTGGTCTGGCAAGGAGGTAAGTTTGTTGCTAATAAAACTCAGATCTGAAAGCAATGAAACTTTGTTGGGTTAACCAATAATTTTTCAAGTTATGCTTAGAAAAATATGTATTCCGATTTTTCCTTTTGGGAAGAAATGTTACGTTAGAGTACAATAACTTTGCATATTTTCTTGTTTTTCCATCTACAGTCTACATTCCTGTATACCGTGTAATAAATAATTTTATCAAACTAAATTTTCGGGGCAGATGAGGCCGGGCAACAAGTTTTTGAAATAAATAAATTAGCTCTAACTCACGTCCGTATGCCAGAAGGGTAGGCAGTGATTACGGATTTTCCTCTACTGCTATTCTGGCACACAAATGGATGCGTATCTCGTCAATGACGGGTACTCCTTATATCGATTAAGTTCGTCCAACGCAGCTACTCACTTTTGTAACATATTCTCCTCTCCTCTTATATAAAATGTTAACTAGAATATTTGCTGGGTATTTCTCTGTAAGGAATAAGTACCCGTCTGACACAACAAGGGTATCTTTTCGCTGGCAAGCCATTAAGGCCAACAATCTATCTTATCTGACACTTTAAAGATAGTGTATTGTTATCACGACTATACTCTAGCGTAGTTTCTTGATTGAGTGTGTTTCATTTTTGTCTCACGTGTTCAGATACATAACTGTGCCTAAGTAAACCCCCCACCATGATTGACCGACGATATTTATTTTCTGGTCTGGTCAAATTCTGACCTGGTTAAAGTTTTGCGAGTCCACTGGATGTGGCAGTGGACCGATATCTGTGGCGTTAAATGGGGGATGCCACATCCAGCAGTGGACTACAATCGGCTGGTGAGAAGAACTCAGCCAGGTCAGTCAGCTTCCGTTACCTTTCCAACGTTCATCGTTACTAATAACTTTTACATTAAAGCTGACAGGCCTTAAATGTTCAATTTAAATTTGTAATTAATTTTAAACCTAAGTTTTTCGCTTAAGCGGCAGCAGACGTTCGACGTGCTACAAAAACGCTACTTTATTGGCTCGAGATGAGATTACCACTAGTAGCGTTATTAAACAAACTTATTATTACTTCAAGAGGAATAAAAGTTAAAACTCAAGTAAAGGATGCACTAAGATTAAATTTAATGCTTGCTTATTTAAGTTTCAATTAAGAATTCAGTTCGTTTAAGTGATTGATATGATTATAAGTTTTATGTTGATTCATTAAGTTATGTGATAATATTAAGAAGGGAGTGACGACTGTAATGACGGATGATAGAACGATTTGGAA
The DNA here is from genome assembly GCA_000931545.1 of Papilio glaucus. Lineage (NCBI taxonomy): Eukaryota > Metazoa > Arthropoda > Insecta > Lepidoptera > Papilionidae > Papilio > Papilio glaucus. The sequence goes on from JWHW01041891.1 coordinate 42,371, forward strand.
AGCGAAAACCCACTGATGTCTAAACCCAACATAAACTAGCACAGGAATAGGGCAAGTAGAAGGGCATAAACTGATTCAAAAATTGCACAAGAAAAGAAGATAGAAGATGTGCGGATGCGGCACCTTAGTCATCAAATGAAACGTAGAAGTATACCTACTCCATTTCTAATTCAATTCTTGGAGTTCGTACTATTTGCCTACTCAAGCCTGCTCGTTGTGCAGAAGCTCATACTGCTGGCTCTACCACTTATGAGTCCTTTTAAACCAAAACCGTTAACGCAGTTGACAGGTTCATCCAAAATAACTATCATACAAGTTTAAAGTAAATCAGTAACTAAAAATTTTCAGATTTTGAAATTAATTTCATACATTAATCGATTATTTTAACATGGTTGCTGTTCGCATTGTATATTAAGAGTAGATAATATTTAATTTATTACAGTTGTATGAGTATTTGTATACTTAATTAAATATTTTTCTGAATATTATAAATAAAATCATAAAGAAATTTGAAGCATATGAATGTTGTGCAAGTATACGTGTCCAATTAATTAAAACTAAAAGCGGAATTGACGAAGTGCTTTTATCATATACTTTTTTAATTAAAATATCAGTAAAGATTGGAACAAAATTACATAAAATTCAGTTTATCAAAACAAAACAGACGTGAAGTAGAAATATTTCTGCATTTCGTTTGATGAGTGAGGTGTCGGAGGCCTCTGGTCCTCTTCCCCTACCCTTTTCTAATAGGAAAAGGATGGGAAGGGGGAGAGGATGTAACGGAGTAGGGGATGGATAGGAAAAGGAAATATACGTTTATCTGTTTATCGTCTCTCTCTCCTCTATCGTCCATTAAAGGTCGGCAATGCATCTGCAACTCATTACCTTGTTGCAGATGCCTGTGGTAGTGGTTACTTAATATTATGGAACTGCTTGCTTTCCACCTACTTCTATAAAAAAAAAAATACTACCTATTGAATATAAGTATAAAGGTTGACCAAAACAACTAAAATTTCGCGGCATTTCGCGGTTGGCTGCGCGCGGGCAGCTACGACGGCGCGCTCTGTATGGACCGCAACCACAACCGCGCAATGCGGATGTCGCTGTTGAACCGCCGCGCGTAGACCATCAGCGGCGAGCTGACGCATCCGTTGGCGCTATATTGCGTATGAAAACAGTTTGTTTAGACATATTTTTGTCATCTCTAAGAATTTGAAAGTACCAATTTAATAACAAACAATATAATTTATATAGCTAGTAATAATTTATTAAAATCCAACAAACATATTCTACATTTGAAATAAAAATTGTGTATTTTTTTAAATCATCATGTAAAATACTGCATTCCATTATTTCTGTTTCCAACCCTACTAATACATTACGGCAAAAAATGAATACGAGAGTCGGAGAACCTGAAACATATGCCATGAGATATTAATGTTGCCAACATATTACTATGAAAAGTAAATAAAGATACGAACCACTGAATAATTACTTATGAAATAGTAATATCAGGCCATGAGACCAAAAGTATATATTCTTTGGCTGATGATGAGGTAATTCTTCTATAAATATTTGGACTCCTATTGTTAAAGACATCGACCAAGCATCCAAAGTAATTATTTAAGTAGTGTCTAATTGTGTAGATTCTTTAGTATGGAAGTGTTTTAAAATTTACGTAATTTATTATATATTTATAAAAAACCGACTTCAATTCAGGAAAATCCTGAATAACTCTGGAACTGTAAATCTGATCGGAATAAAATAAATGCGACCAATTTGCAAACAAAACCTATCAATTGCAGAAAAATTGAAATCGGTTTATAAATGTTGAAGTTAAGAGGTAACAAACATAGCAAATCTAAGAAGGAAATAATATGAAGGGAAGAGGATTTGACGGAGAAGGGAAAGGAGAGGAAAAGGAAATATCATTTTTTCTGTTTATGATCACACGTCCATGCAATACATCTGAAACTCATGCTTTCTGCCTGATGCCTATGGGTAGCGGTCACTTTTCATCGGTTGAACCGCTTGTTAGTTTGCCACCTTCTTTTACAAAAAAAAAACAAAATACCCCCTCCTTTTTTGCAGTCGATTAATAATTAATCGATTATATCTGGGCCTATACTCAGACTAAAGATTAGCGAGAACTATACTGAAGTATACTCACTGTAATGAAGCTGCTGTAAGACAAAGATAAAACTCCGAAAGCGGTCATGCGTATCGGCACCTGACTCTGTTGTAAGGCCACCACAACCAGGCTACGTAGAGACCTGCGAGCTCTGGAGTATTCCCAGCCGCAGTAGAAAACGGAATCAGAGATCAAAGAAGCCTGCGGAAACGAAAGCTGTATTTCGCCAAAGATATAATGAAATATGCATTTGATGAAATCAAGTAGTCTTATATCTTATTAGAGAAAATAAGTGACAAGATAGGTAAGATCTAAGCGGTGAATTTAAATTCCGACTTTTACAAATCAATTTTAACTTTTTGCACATCTCGCCTTTTAATATCTCATTTGAACGTCAATTTTATGTTTTAAATATTAGTATAATATGGTAATATTTCTTCTAACCATTCTAACTATTAAGCTTGTTCTAGGACATTGAATACTCGGACGGCGGATTCGAACCTGCGACCTCAAGTTTCGCTATCCTTACCCTTAACTGTTAGGCTATTGGCGCTTAAAATGACATGAAAACATACGAATGTGAGTGTTGAATAGTTGAATTGATTTGTAAAAGTCCGAACTTAATATTTATACACGTGTTAATTTTCATCATAACCATATTTTTCAATGTATTACAATTATTAATATTGTATAATACAACTCCGTAACTGTTCTGGGTAGGCAGTGATTACGGATTGCCGTGGTAAAACTATCGTCCTGTTGTACAATTTTCTCGTTTCCACTGCATCCAAACATCTAGGCTGACTTGTTCCTTAGTGTTTAAAATAATAAATGTCCTAAAGGATTTGTTTAAGAGTTTTCACAACAAAACATTCGTACCTCATGAGTGACGTCTCCACCAGACATCATGTATGTTCCGTTTAGTAAAATCACACAAGATATAAACATAAAATTCTTTACCAACAAAGTTATATCTCGACCTGAAATCTAAAATTAATTGCGTAAATATGACAGTATTAAAAGCAAGTGAAACAGCTCTTTCATAATCAGAGCACCTCGATCGATCGATCACTTCAAAGCGTACTCAAGTAGTACTTGTGTCAAACAGTCGCTACCTGCGGTGCCATAATTCATCTGCGCACTAGAGAGACGTGCAGTGCATCACTTATCGATAACCACTTATCGATTCCTGGTCAGGACGTTGACAGGAATTCGTACACTGTGTGCGCGCGCGCATGGTACTGGTAAGGCTTGTAAGTGTGACAGACATGGTTCTGAACGCAGGTATCAGATAAGATGTCGTTACATATTTAAAATATGTATAATAAAACTTACTGTGAGTTTTAGAAGACATATCACAAGCATTGATATAGTTTCGACGACTTCCACAGTGTAAAGTTTTCCTAATGACATTTGAATTCTTCGAGCACATCTAAAACGATGAAGTCTTTTTAACACAAACAAGCTAATATCAAATCACAGTAAAGATTCTTCCCCTGTAGCAGGTTCCTTCCTTCTAGTAAAACGGTTAAGTCCTGTCGCGAAGCAAATATCTGTCAGCTGCTATTGTGTATTGCTTTTTATAGATTTGTTAGATCACTTGGCCAATACATTCATTTTTTCGTTCAAAATCCTATTATCCTTATCATTCTTAGTATCGTGGGCAGGAGAATCATTAGCTATGAAGTGAATATCGTCAACCATTCGTCTTGTCTCATGGATTCATGAAAAGAAAGAAACGAAAATATATTATCATTATCTCCTTGCCTTTTTACCACTCATGTCGGGTTGACACAGTTTGATTGTAATCCATACTGTAAAGGTTTTGGCTACAGTTTTTCAGGCAGGCTGTCTACCTGACGCCTCCTAGGAAAAACAAAAAAGTATATAAAAGTTATTGCTATTATATATTTTGTTATTTACCTCAGCGCGTCTTGATGAAGTTTAATTCCGATGACGAAATTATTTTCAAAACACTCGTCAATTAGATATTGTTGTTTCGTTTTGGACATTTTTTTCATTTTAAGCCGACAATTACCGAAATGAAGACGGACATTTTTGAATCTGTAACTTAGGAAAACTAAGGAACAGATGGACAGACAGTCAATGGAATACATGATAGCCATAATGAACCACCAATGGAATTGAATGAGGAATCTAAACACATTGACTGCTATACCGGAGTTTTCTCGTTTCGGGAGATATGTGACTTCAGTACGGATTGGTATTCCTGAAAGAAGTATTCATGTTAAGAACATTTTCTAATTCTTTTACGTTCTCAAGCATTATGATATAAATAGTTGCTTGTAGTATGCTTCCCCACTGCAGGAAACTAGGCCTCATCTCCGAGAGAGGGAAACGGCCGTATTCTACAACGCTAGCCCAGTCCGTGTTGTTGGATGTCACATGTATTCGAATTTGGTAGTTCTAAGACATACCTGTCTCCTCAGCATATTTTCTTTCATCGTTTTTGGACCAGTAGTGATGAAATAAATTACACAAAGTACAGTAAGTAAGGTGGAGGCTAATCTACCACTGCTCTCAAGCTTTGGTTAATTAAATTACAGACTTTGGAAATGAGCAGGATTACAATGCACATGTTGACTTGTAGTAGAAGCACTTCGTATAGAAGCAGTATTAATGGGAAGTTTAACTAATTTTCGCCTATTGACTGGATTGCCTGTCCTATCATCCCCGAATACTCTCTCCTTTGTTTACTTTATAACTTCTTCTTCAAAGGCAATTCTAATGGTTCCGAGTATTTTTGGATTATAGTTAAGTGGCATTAGATAAACTGCTTTCTTTCTATTTTCTTTTAAAAAATTAATTAAAATAGAATGTTTACCTTCTTCGAAGTAATTCTTTATGCCTTCACTAGTTGCACTTACAAGTATTACAAAAATATTGACGAACAAACAAGTGCAGTAAAATTTAGCTCGCTTGACGGAACATTTATCAAGCGTTGGACGATTATAAGTTTTCCTGTTCTCTTCTAGCAGCATCTGCAGCGTATCCATTATTTCCCTTCGTTTTATATAAAACACCAATATCTTACCAACTATTGATGGATGAGCGAAACTAAATAAAACCAAATCCCCTTTCTCTTTATCCGTTAAATCTTTCCTTAGGTACGCCAAGAATTCATTTATTATTATTAAAAATATGTACGTATTTGAAATAAATACCCATACTATGTAAATTGTGTTTTGTATATAACCACGTATTTTTTTCTCATACCAAAAGTCGCCCAAGCCAAAGCAATATAAAAACTGACAGATAATCTTCAGATAATACTTCTGTGGATGATATTCTTTTAGATTTTTACTTCCAGACATTGTGATATATCAATATTACACGTAAGAATAACTTTTCAAGGGGAATTTCACTGTTCTTTTATACATCGGTAATTGATTATAATAATTGGCCGATCACAGTTTAAATACTTGAAGCACAGAGTACTTCACAATAGAGATTTCTTTTAAAGTTGATAAAGATAATGAAAGCATTATTATTAAAAAAACATCGAGCAAGAGTCGATTTAGTGGGTAGGTAGGAAACTGCAATACCTTTTTATGTGCCTGTTTGAACACTGCTAGCTACAAGTACCAAAGATGCTAAATTAAATCTGCTCTGACCATATCTACAGCTATAATTTAAGTTTTAGCATTTAGCATGTTTTTGTTATACGCAAAAGTAGCTGATTTAA
>JWHW01041891.1:60406-83046 GCA_000931545.1 Papilio glaucus
ACCGACTTAAAAAAAACTATATTCAAAAACAACAAATGCACTTAAAAGTATAAAATAATTTTACGCAATTAAACATAAGAATCAATTCTTAATCTTCTTTCATAATTTTTTTTTGGAGTCGGTGTCAGCCGTGTTTGGTAGCGATCGGATTAACATATTTAGTGGTGCCCAGGCGAAGCCGGGGTGGGTCACTAGTATAGTATAAAGTTCATTTGTAAAATATTTTCTTAAGGCATTCTTGTATATTGGTATTTCCTTAGCTGACGCTGACACCAACTCCAAAAATAAATATGATTAAGAATTGATTCTTATGTTTAATTGAGTAAAATTATTTTATACTTTTAAGTGCATTTGTTGTTTTTGAATATAGTTTTTTTTAAGTCGGTTTTGTTTTTGTTTAAAAGGTTTTTTTCTCGATTTTTAGTGAATTTAATTTATATGGGGTTTTTGAAATTTGATATCTTCTAAACTATTGGTCAGAATGATACGGTTCAAGGAACAATTATAATCTACATTAAATTTTCTTGATAACGAAGACATGTAAATGGATAAGGATTCATACCGAACACGATTAATCGCGTAGTAAGTAACGAGTGCGTTTTAATTAATGTTTCCTAAGATAAAATGGGTATTGTGAGACAACTATAGAAGATAAATATATGTCATTGCGGACTTTTATTTAGCTTATATAAAGAGCTACAATTCTTTCATACATCATTTTAATGTAAGTCCTATAGCTTAGCCTACGTAAGCCAAGACTTGTTATAGAACAGGTTAAAAAAATATTATCGTATCAATCAATCCGTTTAGTCTACATCAGTTCACACTGGAACGGATAAACGTACATACATACCTTGCACAATTTGTTTAATGGATGAACTCTGATACTACCGAACCCATTTCGATAATTCTCTCACCATTGATGAGCAAAACCATTCAGGAATAGTATTTGGCGACATTTTTACCCGACTAACCCAAAAGGAGGGGAATATTTCACATGTATGTATGTATGTATGAATGGATGTCTTGATAGGGTAAAAACTAGTGTTATTTGAATTGTTGCCAGCATCAGTGTTTCCATCCAACTACGACGTGGGTACCATCAAGAGTGACTAGGCTGTTACTTTAAACTGGTGCGTACCATCTTTCGACCACATCGTCACTTAACATCAGGTGGGATTGTGGTCAAGCGGTAGTTTGTTCATATTAAAAAAAACTGTACTAAATATTTTCACGAATAAAATACGTAATCATTAGCACATAAATTCAGTTCGGATATCTGCTGATAATTTACGTACTGCTAAAAATAAAAAGAAATAAAATTAAATAAAAATAAAAGAAATAAATTTTTATTAAAATATTTGTTTAACAATAAAATATATGCATATCAATATGAAAATGACAGGTGTTTGTTGTATCCGTCCTTGTGTAAGCATTACGCCTGCCTTACTGTGGGTTTGCACTGCAGAAAACATTCACACAAAACATATTGTCGTCTCAGTTTTTTCAAAGGTAAAGATAGAGCCTTGTATCGTGATATGCGCCAGTAGAATCCCACGGTTAGAGTGTCATCAATCAATATAATCGTAAGGAAATTGTGTCTTTTACAGCATTTGTCAGACGAACCTTCAAACCTTAATATCTTTAAGTATAAAAAAAACTTTAAAATAAAAACAAAACAGACTTCAAAAAAACTATGTTCAAGAACAAGAAATCCACTTAAAAGTATAAAATAATTTTACGCAATTAAACATAAGAATCAATTCTTAATCATATTTATTTTTGGAGTCGGTGTCGGAAAAGTTCTTATTTCCAAAAACATTTTCTGAACTCAAACATTGCGGGCATCGGAGATCGTAACCAAAATTTCATCACAATCGCATTGATGATTTAAGAACGCATAAATACAAACAAAGTAACGTTAATTTTCCATACATATACGAATAAATATAAAGAACAAACTGACCGACATATCAACGCGCAACCCAAACTACTAGGTCTAGAGATTTGAAATTATCTACAGAGATTTCTGTTATTACGTACGACAGCACTAAGAAAGGATTTTTAAATTCATTCCCCTACAGGTCTAAAGTAAGGGATGAAAGTTAGCATGGGCAAGCTTAGCATGGGCAAGCTTAGCATGGGCAAGCTTAGCATGGACAAGCTAAGCATGGGGAAACTACCCGTGCTAAGGTTCTACTCGTTAGTATACAAATGAACTACTACTAATGAATACGTGATTGACTTTGTAGTATACAAAGCGATCTGATGTCGAAATAAATTTTGTAATTAATTAATTTTAGCGATCCAGAGTAATTACTGTAACGAACATCACCATTCATAACTTAATTTATGTCGTTTGAGAGTTTACTTAAGGTTTTGAATTTCAAATTAGTGAAATTTGAGTAAATTTAACATGGAGGTCAAATATTTTCACAACGTTTAAAATATCTTTGCAGTTGTTATTCAAAACATAAATTTAAATGTTTTAAATGGCAATAAAATACAATTAAATAATAACAAATATGAAATACATATAAAGTTTATAATTGGCGAGGGTGTATACAAAGCGTTTTTTTTTAATCTGTACAACATTTACAGGTTCTTGTATCAAGCATATACAGTGGTATATGCTTGATATGGTATATAGTACATACTCTATGTCCTGAACATTTTTTCGATTAAAAACATTCCCTTAATACTCGAACTGCCTAATAAAGCACTGACTTCTTATAATGGGTAAACTAGCTGCTGGCCACAATATCTGATGATAAGTGGTGATGTGATCGAAAAGTGATGCAATTGATCAGCAACAGCCTATTGTCTTGAAGGTACCCACGTGGTAATTGGACGGAAAATTTGACGTAAGCAACTTGCCCCAGTATTTGCTGTACGTAAAATAAACGTACGTCCAAATCGCTTTGTTCGAACTAGAGGTATATAAACGACAAAAGGAGCTCTATGTTTGTAACTCATAAGTTTGTTGCAGAAGTCGTGTGGACCGCTTGCTCGTTTGTGACCTACTATTACCAATAAAATCAAAAAAGAGTTTCATACGTCCGCGTTCGTTAAAAGATAATTCAAGACATAATTTTCTTAGCGAATTACATACGGCACATTAGTCACATAGTATTTTCTAGTCCATTAGAACACTCCCCGCTGCTAGTGGCGATTATATTTATGTAAGAAAAACATAAGCTTAATGCCGGAAAAGCTTTTCCATTTCCAAACAATTACATTAAGTGTTTGGCCGTGCTCCAAGACTTTTCCTTCTCTACCATCATGTTTAAATACGAAAAACTTGATGGTTGACGGTAATTATTCGATGTCCAGTCGGTTAAAGTTTCTGGGGACTAGGATCACTGATGTTCTTGTGTTAAAGTTTCAGCTTTAATATTTAAAAAAAAAGTTATTTGAAGGAAAAATTAAGGATGAGCTGCCTCAAATGTAATATTATAAAGAAAATAGTAACTTCAATTATTTTTTCCACAAAGTTATTGTTTCTGACTTGAAGTTTATACGGACATCGGGCTGTTCCAAACTTTGAAACGTGTTCGGACTCAAATTAAAGTAATTAACAGACAGAAGGTCCCATCGTTATCATGAATTGTCTTCATCACAAACAGACGTCTTAATATTATTGTATAATTAAACTTGTTATTGTTGTTAGTAAATAATAGATTACTAACTGAAAAAGAACAAGCTGTAATAGATAAACTAAAAAGTAGGTAACATTTTTCGGTAAAATTAAAATAAGAAAAAAGGTTATTCTCGATTATTTAGCTTAGTGTAAAAAACCGTGGGGCGCTTGAAGCAGAATGTTTCTTAAGCAAATTATTCAAAAAGCACGAATGTAATATGGTTCTACTACTAAATAAGTTACTTAGTGATCTAGTAACCACTAATTGTTTCAATTAATAATTTACTGTCAGTTTGTTACAACTCACAAAAGTTTTAAGAAAAAGGCAAAAGGGAAAATGATAACCTTACATAATTACAATTTTCACAGGCCGAGAATTGCAAAAGTTTTCCCATTACTGGCGCTCGTCGGCTCGTGAATTTGTTAAGAGGTGATATTATTATTCAGTTTACATATTAACGTCGTAACTTATCAGGCAGGCGAGTACGAGGTTTGTTTTTTATAGTAGAGGGTGGCAAACGACCAAGCGGTTCCCCCGATATCAAGTGACCGATATCCGTAGGCATCTGTAACAGGCTAATGAGTTGCAGATGCGTTGCCTACATTTATGGACAGGGGAGTCCACCATCAAGTCTTCCCTTTTCCACTTCCCATCCTTCCCTTATTAGCAAAGGATAGGAAGGGGAAAAGGACTAGAATTAGGCCTCCGGCACCTCATTCATCAGACGCAGAGAAGAATACTCTACTTCACGCCTGTCTTCTTTGAGGTCATGGTATTACTGGTACATGTATATTTGGAACAAGACTTCTCTGTCAGGATTATTTTTAGGATACAATTCCTGTAATCTACATCTCACCTACTTTGACGATCGTGACGTCATATTTTCTTAACCCAATGGAAGGTGTAACTGGTTCTAGTGCTATCTATTATTAAAGGTGCGCGGAAGCCGCAACTTTCACCTGAAGGTACTAGCGAGTCCTATGGATAGTCCACTGTACCAATGTTGGATCGACGCCCATGCTGTTATGTAAATTAAATTGTTATAAACATTATGTAAAATAAACAATTATGTATAGTAAGTATATAAATAAAAATGTATAATAGATAAATAAACTACATTTATAAGTGCCGTGGTCAGTTTATACGTTAGTGAATGAAGTAGTTATACTTTTGTTACAGGGTTACACCGATATGTATATAGTTTATGAAAAATGAAATTGCTATCTTTTATATAAAGTGGGTACTTGAAAAATTATAATCAACTTGCCACAATATAAAGTTGTAATTTTTAGACTCTGAAAATATAATATTTCATCACAAGTGAACTAACCTAGTATCAAAACGCCAAACATTTCTTACTTAACTGGTTACATACTTAAAACTTAACTTATTATATGTAAATTTGAAAGTAAGTTAAAATTTCCAACTTACTCAACGGCTCGAGTTCCTTACCCAATTACACGGCGCTTAACGGAATTTAAAGGTGTTTATATTACTTTCAACTTAATATAGTTGCTTAACTTCAACAAGGTCTTCAACTTAAGTATGCTTGAATTAACAAACTTAGAAAAGATGTTTCCACTAAAGTATTTTAAGCATCTTAGTGATGGCTTATTACTTAGTGTCATATTACAAGTTCTTATGTCAATATACGAATAGTTTTTTTAACTTAAAATATTGCACAAAATGACAATAATTCTAGATTTCTTCTTTTGGCATGCAATTATATAAGTTAAGAATTCAAATTCACATCAAAATAGTATACTAATAATCCAGAGAAGTCATAAAATCCTACAAATCAAGAGCGGAATTTCATCTTAAGCAAAATGAAATAGATAATGTTTAGAAGTGGCCCCATTTTCTCAGTAACCCATAAAAAATCGTAATGCATCTTATAATAAAGAAGGCAAAATTTGTTACGTCAATCCTTAATGAATGTTGGACGCATCAAATTTTTTATGACATAAGAAAATTGTCTAACTCATTTTTATGTTCAAGGAAAAAAATCATACTTTTAAGATAAAAGGAGAATTCATACGTAATAAAGTATGTAGTAAATTGTAATGTAATCGTACAGTAATAAAAAAGTAATAAGGATCTTTCTATGAAGTAGGTTGTCTTTATAAACGAAATTATTCAAATATTTGGTAACTAATAAATGTTAAAGAACGAAGGCTTAAATTGCCTCGTCAGATAAAGAAGTCAACTCTTGTTGTATGTTTTTGTATAGAAATCATTTTATTTCTAAAAAGTTGATAATTTCGCATCTCGAACATTGATTTAACGACAGAGTTAATTTCTTAATATTTTAAAATTTGTTATCACCATGCTTTTCAGCCAAAGTGACTTTGGTAGGGAAGTAGGTAATCCAAGGATTGCTACAATCGGTCCTTTGCTGCCCTTACCGTGTACACTTCCGGATTCCTTAACCACTGAAGCATACCTTTCTCAATTCTATTCACAACATCCACACTTTTCTCTCATAATTTTTGATATTATCATTCAAAGTCACACCTGACATACTTCTTAATCGCATCTCAACTGCATTAACTACTAACATGCTTTTCCTGCCAAACCCAGCATTGATTATTGTCAGAGGAGCCTTCATAGACACATTCAGACTCCTCACTATTGTACCTATAGCCCCATTCATTTTATTTCCCGCATTCACTCGACGTTCAAAATCTTTATCATCCTTACCATCTCTACTAAACATACACACCAAATATACGAACCTGTTCTACTTCTTTGCCGTTAACATGTATTTCAATTATGGTCTTGCTTTGTTCTCTTTCAAACACCATTACTTTCGTTTTATCTACGATCATCTTCATACCTCTACCTTCTAATAATTCATTCACTACATTGGGCAAAAGTTGTAAGTCCTCCGCCGATGACGCAAACACGACCTGGTCATCGGCGTCCAAGAGACATTTTACAGCTAACTGGCCCATTCTTAATCCACAGTCTTCGTTTTTCAAAGCTTTCAAACAATCATCCATAAAGAGATTGAACAGCCACGGAGGTGCTACACAGCCCTATCTTACACCTTTATTGACGCTAAACCAGTCTGAGTAGGCCCCGTTAATCCTAACACAACCATATAATCTTTATAAAGAGACTTTAATGCTTGTATAAGATTACTGTTCATTCCAAACTCAAATAACTTTTGACCACAGATCATTTCTTTTAACTTTAGAAAAGATCTGATCCATGTAACCCATTCCTTTCCTAAAACCTGCTTGCACATCCCACATTCAATCATAATTTTTTCATAATAGATTATAAATATGAAAAAGTATAAGTAAAAGATTATAAATAATATACTTGATATGGAATTATATAAATAAATAAATTAATATGTATAAACAATTAAATATAAATAATAGTAGTCATATTTGATATGTAAAAAGGAGCGTTGTTTTATATAAATGTTCGTTCTTCTTCCTTTCTTCTCTGCTTGCTTGCTTGACGTCATGCAGCCTCGTATGTATAAGTTAATGTAAATTAAATAAAAAGTGCCAATAAATTGATTTCTCAAATATAAACTGTTCCAGTCAACTTCATATATTTCCTTCAACCATACCAATTAAGCTTAAGTTTTTGCTAGCACATGGTTGACGAATATATGAACGGCAGTTCAAACCCGTGACCTCAAATTTTGCAGTCCGTACCCTTAACAATTAGGCTATTCCCGCCTTCTAGTAGTTTAATAAACACAGATATTACAAAAAATAATTTGACAGGTTAATTAAAATTTCCCTCTTGCTTCTTCATCATACGTACTACCGGGGCCCTTAGCGGTGTTCCATCTTAAAAGCGACAAAAGTTCGAACGGTACGACGTGAAAACTATAAACAATAGGATGCAGCTTTTAAATGAGTTTGTACGTAAAAAGGTCGGTAAGTGTTGTAAAAATTGATTACAGAAATACTTTAATACAACTTATTTCTTTGCAAGAAAGAAGGCAATTTTCTCTTAGTGGAATACCACGAAAGGGCCCGACTGTACATCTATGCACACATGTTCGTCGGTTAGGGTTATTCTTAATACCACTTATCTTTAGTATGTCACTAATGTGGTCGATATTAGTTCGTCTACTACTCTAGAAAGTCCCTTAATAAACGTATCTGATATAAGATGTATTGTTGGAAAGCATACACGTTCGTAGCAGCCGAGTTTACTGGAACATGTATGAACCGATTGTCCTTATAGCGAATAGCTTCCGTATACTTAAAACCCCATTTAATTGAACAAAGTCCAGCAAAATGCTAATTCAGTAAACGGGGGGATAATCGACGTCATTTAACAAAACAGTCTGTCATCATTTCCGGACTTCGGAAATTGAGGCCCGAGCAAACCTTGTTATCCCGATTCTGAATGAATTCCGTCCAGCCCGATTAATGTTTCAGCATTAATCTATAGCCTTAATTAAAATATTGAAACTCTTACTTTACAATACAGAGATAATAATTTTACAACTCAAAGATTATTATTATTATTATTGTAATGTAAAGTAACAGTGATAGTTTGTATCAGGGTTTATTGTTTAAGATCCCATTCGAGTTCCCACATTGACTAGAATGTATTTTTTATAATATTCTCGAAAATTTGGCTTTGAATATTATTAATGTTTTTAACAGTGTAAGACGATTTAGAATGACTGAATAAAGTCCAATGTTTTAAATATTTAACTATTATTAACATTGTCGTGTAGATAATCAAGTACAAACAATTGCATTTATAACATTGTTGTAATAACGTAACTTAATCGATCGAAATGGAAATCCATAATATCTGCCTACGACTTTGGGTTACGGGCGTGAGCGTAGATTTATTTATTTGTAATAAACAATGCGCGTCTGCCTGTACGTGAAGAGATGTAGCTGTAGATTAAAATAACCTAAACCTAATCTAACAAAAGAAAGGTAATAAAGTTATATATAAATATGTAGTTGATGTAATCTAAATAAATAAAAATAAAGTAACGGACAATTTATTTTTGAAAATATATTAAGAAAGAAGAAAAAGAAAAGTACAAAAGAAATAAAATAGACTTAATAATGGGCTTAGTATTTGCTTTGACGAGATAAACTATTCATTATAAGGCTTGAAATAATTAATTCGTGGCTCGCTGCGAGGCTCACTCCACAGTGAAATTGCAAAATTACATTTTGCCAGGTACAATACATATCGTGTATGTTAATTTAAATCTGTTCTTCTTATTCATAATGACTAAAGTAAATTTTTTATATTAATTTTCTTAATAGGACCAGGCGAACAGTTGTTAAATGATTTCTTTGAACATCCAAATCATCAGAGGAGCATCAGATGCGTTGCTTGCCTTCAAAAAATGTTACCTTTCAGGATCTCTAAGCCTTTCATCCGTCAAGTAAACCTCCATTATCGCTCATTAAAATAATATGGATGGAACTCGATGTTGAGGCCAAGGTTGAGAATTAATATTCCAAACAATTCTTCAGAGCACTCTGCATACTGGTAGATACAGGGTAAAGGATTTAACGGGAGAATATGGTGGGAAATATCCTTTTTTATGTTTATTAAAAGTTCCCCTTTTTTCCATTAAAGGTAGGCATCATATTTGCAACTCATTAGCTCATTGCAGATGCCTATGAGTTGCTACTCATATATGGGATTCTCATCCCATCCTATCCCATCCTCTGTCCCTTGAGCAACAACGCATCTGCGGTTCATTTGCCAACCCGTAACAAGGGTTATCTATGTGAAGTAGTACCTTCATATTTAGTAAACCGCTTGCTTGTTTGTCACCTTTTCTATAAAAAAATCATAGCTATTGTTGCACTTACCTGCCTTTTGCTTATTTTAATCTTTCCCAATAGTAATAGTAATAGTACCTAGTAGGTATCAAAGTATTGAACCCCTTCCAACATTGTAAATACTGTAACTGGTGTTTGTATAGGTTAGGTACAGCTAGAGCCAACGAATTCCTCTCCAAGCCTCTAACTAACCAACACGGAGCTAACATTTGTTTCAAACGTAACTTGTTGGTCACAGTCTGTTGTATCGCAATTTATTACTCTCCGTAGTAGTCCGTGTCCGAGTCCTTCTAACCTACATATTTACATTACGGGTATACAAGACGAGAATTCTGATCTCGTTTAATATGTAGTATATTTAATATGTAATGTATTTTAGATTTTATATAAACAGTTTAACAAACAATAAATTAGTAATGGTGGAGCCCGCGACAACTTCTGTTACAGGAATGGGCCGTCTCGACCGGTGAAATACCTCGACCTCACAGGAGTCCGGCGTCAAGTAGAGGTATGTTTCTGCGTTTCCTGTGATGAGTGAGGTGCTGTAGGCCCAATTTCACTCCTCTTCCCCTCCTCATCCTTTCCTGATAAGGAATAGGATGAAAAGGGTGGGGCAAAGAAGTTTTTATACATTTTTACTTTTTATTTTAAATTCAAAATTAGTTTCAATTTGTGATTCGCTTTGAAATTTGAGACGGTTGTCACGGACTTGATATTATTTTATCTACGTGTGCTTATTTGATACTTTACGATTAAATCGTTGTCTCTCTACGAGTGTTTGAATAAATGCCTACATAAATTTGGTGACCCCGACGTGATAAATTACAACTTAATTAACTTAGTACAAGGGGAAGGGGATTGGACGTAGTGGGGATGAATAGCCAAAAGCAATATCATATTCACTGTGTCCATTAAAGACGGGAAGGCAAAGCATCTGAGACTCATTTGCTTCTTACGGATTGACGCCTATGAGAAGCGGTCACTTGACGAACTGCTTGCTCGTGTACCACCTTCTTCAATAAAAATATGTATTACCTATGACTCTCCGAGGAGAAATACGAAATTCATGACACCTCACTTTAAAAAAACCGGATGAGCGTTTAGGTTTCAGATGAATAAATACTCGGGAAAAACATTGCTCTTGTGGTGGGTCGATCGGTTAAAACTAAAGCACTTCAAAATGCTCATTTTGTATTCTTGAAATTTCTGATACACTTAAAGTGTAAAGATATGTACCTAAAGCATACCTTGCAGGTAGTTTTATGACAGGCGAGGTTTATACAAATCAAGTCTGTATTTACATAACAGAAGACGGTTGGCGGCTCGAGTTGCATAAACACGCTTTGCGACACGCGGCGAATAAATAAACATTAGATTTATTTCCGACTCACAGCGCACTTGGAATATTCAGTGCATTGGAACCAAGTGGATTGCACTTCTTACCTAAATTGAGTTAAAATTCACAAGAACCTGAGGGTAGTTGAAAAGTTTGAATAACTAGAAGAATCATCAATTCCACTAATTTAATTGTTTCATAATAGTCCATCAATCTTTATGGTACAATTGGATAGAATAATAGCAAACCCACGAATGTGAACCTATTGAAAGACCAGTATGACTTAATTGTGTAAGCAAAACTGGGCTGCAATTTGATAGCTCAGTCAGATTATATTTCAAACAACATTCTTGCATATTGAATGAGGAAATTCACTTGATATCATAATTTGATAGCGGTGAAACTGTCACTATTCATCAATGAGATCTGTAAACAAGAACCTGTAGCTCGAGGTAACTGTTAGCCAAGGAAGTCATTCTTCAAACTATATTTTGACAGTTTAAAATATTACAGTTTTTAAAATAAAATAATGAATAAAAAGCTTGCTCGCATCGCAATATTAAAACACTAATTAAGATCCGTCCGATACCAGTATAGAGTGATTACACAGAACTGGTACATCAATCATCACGCAACGCTGATCATTGTTGCTCGCCGCCGGCATAAATAAAACATCCTGTATCATTCACGGCATAAAGTGAAGATAACACAGTAATTACATTTATTTATAATTTAATATGGTCGTGCAATATTTGTATGTGACGAAATCAGTTGCAAAAAGGATTTAATACCCCCTTCTATTAAGTCCTTTTTTCTTTAAATATGATTTGAGCTGATTTGATTTTAAACACAAACATGAAGTAAAATACAAATACGGGTAGAGAATTAGTAAATGGATACACATCTGTATTCATTTAGGCAATTAGATTGTACAACAGTATTATGTAAACGGATAAAGTTGCAAATGTTATGGAATTTCATATAAAAACTCAGCATTTTTGTCCGGAGTCCATTACCAAGGGACATTTTGAAGCGGATGAGTTTCGTAAAATGACCTACAGGATATTAAGGCCTTGTAAACATGATTGCTTTCAGCGAATAAACAGTAATTTTGTCCATCCATTTCATATATAATATTTTACTTTGTTTACATTTAAAACATACTGTAGTTCTTTAATAAAATACGGTAAAAATAATTGATGATACTATTTATTTAAGCAATAATAATTTTATATAAGAATGTCTGTCTTTAGATATGTATTTTAAGGTCTCGTTTTTATTCTCTTTATACATGTGTACCATCCATCATCCATCCTTGGCTTCTGATGTAATCAAAACTAAATCTTGTAATACAAAGCGAACAGTTCTTGTACATACATATGTGTAGATAAATATATATTATCGGTTATCTCGGAAACGGTGTCTTATCCGTATAAAAAGGAAATTAAAAAAAAACCTAATTTAAAAGCTCCAAATCTTATCTATCCTTATAACTGGATGATAAATCGCTTGATAACAACCCAAAATCTAACTGATACTTGATTAACTGATGCATGTTATTATTGAAGTACTTAATATCTCCTGGAAAAACAAGACCTTACGAAGCACGGCTTACTTACGGCTGTATTACACGGCTTTGTCCAGATTACAGATTATTTTTGAGGTACTATTACACTTTTCTAGGGTGTTCTATATAACATTGCATAATTGTTCATCGGTTTCTGGTTCCCTTTTATCACCTTTCTTACTCGTGTCACCGATTACTTCGACACAACTTTGTTTAGGATGTGACCAACAATGCCACACATTTGCAACATAAATGGTGCTCCCTTCTTCATTAATCCTTACAAAATATCTTTGTAATAAAATCTATCCATGTTTGGGATAAAATTTATTATGTTTGGTAATAAGTAGCATGTTCTATATTAGTAAAAAAGGTAACTTCGTAAACATCGTAAAGAGTCCCACTAAACGACGATAAAAACCACAGCCGTATCTCACCTACAATCATTACAACTCAATTTTGTTACATTGATAAATCACCTCGTCGGAAAAATACGCCTTTTACTTGCTTCTAGACAAGCCAAATGTCTATTTTATGTTGAACTCTCTTTTACTTGGCCCCTTTATTATTATATTTTTTTGTTTTATGTGATTATACCACTTTTCAAAGATATTATGTTTTATTTATGAATGTCGGATGAGTAATATTTTGTTCGACAATAAACCGACCTAGTATACCTAATAGTTAATGTATACCTCATGGTTAATGATACAAAAATCTTTCGCAAACCAGAATGATAACTTACTGAACTATGGTCTTTTTAAATTAGGATTCAACGCCTATGCAATAGGTACTATGAGGTGGCAGAAATAGAAGTAATTTCTAGAAGGTTTCTATCACTTCTACTTTTGTCGAGGATCCGGATATCAGAAAACCTTTAAAAAATAATCACCATCTTGAACTTCATAATTATTGGCTGATTGCCTTCAAAATCGATGTCTAGGAGACCGAGTGGTTTTTGAATGTCATAATTTTAAAAAATCCTATTTTTTTGCATAAAATCCATATACTAGAATAGTTTCGACCTTTCCATATGTCAGGCGTCCTGCGAAGGCTATTGTTTTTTTTAGATAGATTAGCTTTCTTCGGCGACACCTAAATTTAAGCTCGAACTAGGAGATGTGTAGTCACAGAAGTTAACTGGTAAGATCTCATGTTTCGCAGTTCTGTAAACATTTGTATTCCAACCCCAAATCCTCTATTGATTCAAGAGTCAATTTAATAAAGCAATATAAAAACCCCTGCGCTCCTTTTAATCTTGTATTTAAAATGTGTTTAATTATTTTGTTTATCATTTTCGTTTGTTCCAGTTTCGTTTTCGTTTCGTTTTTGTTAATAAATCATATTTAATGTATAAAGAAAACATTACGCATAATTAACATTTACTCTTATACATTTTGCACCAAATTTATGAACACTCGTATAATTTATGTGCCATTAAAAGTTGAACTAACTAATTTATAGCTTTTTTTTAATTAAAATTGTTTTATTAAGGTCTTAAGTAAGTCATAAAATGTTAATAAATTTTGCTTTGTAAAGATTAAAATTTGTTTTCATTTACGAATAAATTTTATAATGGTTCGGGCATAGTGAAAGTATGATGAAGAGAGAGTAACGAAAAGATGTTGAGTGAGTGCCAGTGTTGGTAGGGGACGTCCAAGAAGAACTTAGATCGATCAGATCAATATGGATGTAGATGAAGCGAGAGAGGTGTCCCAGGATCGCGTCAAATTGAAACCTATAATCTCCTGGGTAGCCTATTTGAGTTACAGGCGTGAGCGCGTATTTATTCTTACAAATTCATCAGTCAATTAATTCGTGCAATTTTAACGTGCTATGTCTGTTTGATCATTTTCCTTTGTTTACGTTTAACTAACTTTATTTTAATACAACCAAATCAGTAGAGACGTCATGGCGGTGACGTTTTAATTTCTCGCACAACTTACTTTGCAATAACCTACAGAGACCGATTTTCTCGACGAATCGCTGACTTTGGAACCGCTATATATTTTATTTGAAATACTATGCTCTACCAATTAGTCCCTTATTTCAATTATTTGTAATAATAAAAGGGAAAAATTATTTCCAATATGGTAATGTACAAATATATATTTTTAAAGCAAAGTAATAAAAAGTAGGTGTAATGAAATAAATATATATAAAATGCGATTTATGTATATTCCCTATATACTCCAAAACGGCTGCACCGAATACGATCATTTTCAAGAAACGTTTAAATTGGTCTAGAGGGTGTTCCAAAGTTTGATAGCGATCGGATCAACATAATTAGTGCTACCCGGGGCGGTCACTAGCTTGTTATATAAATTGTTTCAAAAAATGCCTTATGTGCATAAATTTATAATGTCTAACCTGTAAAAACTTTATAATGTATTATATTAAGATGTCTCAGTCTCAGTTTGACTAGAATAGTTCGTACCTTCAGTATATATTAATTTAAAGTTTGTGATATGTCATGCATAAAAATGACTGTAACATAATGAAAAAAGTTTACAGTTCATAACTCGAACTTCGTTTTCGTTTCTGCATAGTTCTTCCACTGTTAAATATTTGTTATGGTACAAGGTGGCAAACGAGCAAGCAGGTAACCTGATGTTAAGTGACCGCTATCCATAAGCATCTGCAACAAGCAAATGAGTTGCAGATGCGACAGATGAGACAGAAAAAGGATGTTTCCTTTTTATATCCATCCCCTTCCCTGACCAATCCTCTTCCTATCCTATTCTTATTATGAAAGGATGGGAAAGGGAGAATGACTAAAATCGGGCCTCCGGCATCTCATCAGAAGAAGCTCAGAAGCATACTTCTACTTCACGTCTTCTGTGAGGTCGTGGTATTTCACCGGTCGAGCCGCCCCATTCGTGCAACAGATGTATTTTTAAAATACTTCGTATTTAAAATATAAATTCACATTTTTTTCATTTAACAACCTTTATGAAAACCGACATGTAATTAAATATCAACCAGCATTACACTGAAAAAGCATTACTAACCCAAATGAATTAATTTTAATTTACTTTTAGTTGAAACTTTTTGGTACTCCATCATCATTATGTTATTGGTGTACTTATACTACAATGAATGAGTAATTTCATACTACGAGATTTGTGGGTACAGTTTCGAGCTGAGATAATAAAATACATGATGTTTTATTATTCCAAACTAGCTGTTACCAGCGGCTTCGCACTCATTTGTTTATTTTATTTTATTTTTGACGTTCAAAATTTTTGTAAGACGATTTCGCGTATATATAACTTCGAATTATAGGTGTCAAAAAGTTGTTATTGTACATACATGAAACAAAATGGCACCTGATATTGTAAATAAACGTTTTATGTCCCTCGGGAACATTTTTAGTTTCGGGATAAAAGATAAGTCCATCTCATTTCTGTTCCCCTGACAATGCAAAAAATCATGATTATCGGCTGATTCGTTAAGGAGTTAAAGCTACATACAGACAAACTCACATTTGCATTATAATATTTGTTAGAATGTTTGCAGACGTACATTTTTGGCCGCTTGTAGACGTACATTTTTGTCGCCGGACTTCGGACCGTATCCTTTGCTTGGTTTATAATTAATGTGGCGATACCGGATATCGATCTGGCGATAAATTTACGCCGAAATTACCGCCGTAGGACGTCGACAAGCGCTCGACGCCCTGACGTCACTGAAATACTAGACAAAGCTACAGGCAAACTCACACATAAAGTTCAGTTGAACTTTCCGCTCGTAAAGTTGAAAGGAACTTTCTGTACATTTGTTTTTTTGTAGCAAAGGCTTGACTTCCGCTGGTGGTTAAATATATTTTGAATTGTCAGTTAAAAATAAATTTATTGATTTATCTTTTTCTTACATTGATTCATTGTTTTAACCGCACGATAAACTTTCGGACTACTACTATCTTCGGGTATGAAAAATTATATATAGATAAGAAAAAAACTATGCGACAAGGAAGTTGGAAATCGTAATCTGGGGTAATAAAAGATGTCAGTACCTCGATTTTACAGAATGCATTATTACTATGAGTTTTATCTGAAGAGTGAAGTCGACAGCAGTTCACTCTTAAACGCATATTCTTTCCATTCATTCAAGGTCGTGGTATTTCACCGGTCGAGTCGGCCCATTCGTAAAAAAGATATTGTTTCGGGCTCAACAATTATTAAAATGTCATTAATCAGTCAAACGGGTTATTTTTGTAAACTAACTGTTTATATTTAGGTTATATTTGAGAGTGACTTCTGCTATCCGTATCTTCATTAGTATGCCGGGAGTAATACATTTATCCCCGCCTCGCGATTTTACCCGAATTCCGTTATCTGCGGAGCAAATGAGGAGATTACTCTGCTACAGAACGGAGCACCAGGATTGATGAGCTGCCGCTGAAATACAAATGCGTCTCTTTTAATACTTAATCTGATAAGAGCTTTGTTCTTAAATATAACAACGAAACAGGGATTCGTCATGGCTCTACACTCACCTTGTTTCTTATTAAAACGTGTTTTTTTTAACGCAAATTGATGTAATACCTTTTAAATATTCTTTTCTTCAAATTTTTCTAAATTATTGAAATAATTTACTAATATTTCTTTAAACTATACAACTAAGCTTAAAAGCTTGTGCTAAAATAGGGTTCGCGAGAACAGGCGAATGGTGGATTCGAACCCACAACCTCACAAGATCCTCACAAGATAACGGCGCTTCAAGATTGAACGTTGTATCTCAATTCATTTTTCTAATTTGAATTACACTTTGTTAATCATATTTTAAATTACGTTAAATATATAGATGGAAATACATTTTTTTCCAAATTTTCTTTCGTTTCTTTTTGCGTTTTGAGATGCTTTCTGTTCTTTTTATTCAGTAAACACTGTTTTGTAGACATATTTTCATACTCGTACTACTCTAAGACTCGCCGACTCAATCTTGTAAAATTTTTAAAATAAATATTTTAATACATTGAGAATTTAGTAAACTACTCTATATTTAGCAACAGTTAATAACAATCGGCTTGTAAACACCATTGGCAAGGCTATTTGTTCAACAAACCAATATCGTAAACACAGAACGCAATAATCTTGTACGCATTGTGTATTCCAATACAGATTTGCTTTAATAGCTGTTATTTGGTTCTGTTTGTTCAAACATCAACTCAATATAAACAGGAAGAAAATTTTAAAATATCTCTTTATAAAAGAAATACCTAAATTTAAACTCAACTATATGTTTGAAATTACCATTATTTGTGATTTCCGGTTGGGTGTATTACTTAAATGATTGTTAATCTTAATATAGCATTAAAATCCGGAAGGGTAAGCAGAGATAACAACTTTTCATTCGACTCTATCGTACACGACTTGAGGCAGCAAGCAGCGAGCGTACTCGTTCCTTAAAGACCAGCAACGAATATGCAGATCCTCTGGGGTACCGGATAGGCGATCCGCTGCTCGTTTGTTTATAAAAAAATAAAACACAAAGTCTGACATTTGTCACAGTCGCTTGCGATCGTGTCGGCGTCGGTACTGTGCGCTAATTGCTGTTAATTGTCCAAGATAGCCCACTGTCACAATTCCTTTGCCTTTCATTTGTTTCTTTATTCAACTGGTAACAGCTAATACAATCGAGGGATAACTTTTAAGGCATATATCTTTTAAATCAACATAAAATACAAATGACGTTTACTTTTCGTATCGTAATAATTAAAGAGAGCAATGTAAAATATATTTTTCTACGACTCAATAATTCTATTGGGGTTTTCATTATTGAAACTTTCTGGACTGTCTTCAATGGCTTATTACAATGGCATTCGGGTCAATATTATAATACAATAGACATGCCATTAACGGTTGAAGACTCGAAAAGCGTCCTAATTAGGACACTTCTTCAATAGCTTACGTCATTTACGCTTAAGTGACAAACACTAGCTGTCATCTTTTTTCTTATGATTTTAATTGTGCTATCCTTTTCACACATTTACATGTGTGAATGTTGCTGTCACTGGTGTCAGTGTCTTTAAAATACGTTTGACCGTTGCTTTTGTATAAGTATAACTTATTAATTGTATAAAATATCATTGTGTCAGGTATAAATTTCACACACTAATGAACAAAGATGGCGACGATCAAGATACATTCCACACGAACTTTAAATTATGTTAAGTTGCCATTAGTATACATAAAAGTTTTTTTCTTAATAAACACTAAGGAGTATTTACACACGCCTAACTACAAATATAAATTACAACATTATCATATTTATCAATTAAAGACAATCAAAGATTTTGATAAGGGCCGGTATATTACCGATATCATAGAACTAGTATGACGTCATTTTGCACGATTGAATCATACTGGATTGTATTGATGCAAAATGTATTTCTTCAATTTATTTATTGTAATATTGTTGCTGTGTATCACCGGAGGACAATGTACTTCGACTTTTGGCTATCACCAATTGGTGGGCATACCCAGGGCAAGAGCAATAAGAATATCAGAAGTGAGATCACGTATCGTCGGCGGCTCTGAAGTTACGACGCCTAACTCGTTTCCTTATCAGGTCAGTGATTTTTAGAAATCAATTTGCGCGATGGGATTATCAATTCTAATGATATTATAAACATAAACAATAACCTGTACAACTGACAACACGTCATAGCGGCTACCAGCCTTATTTTAAAAAATTCAAGGTCTAAGTTTACATTTTTTTTTGCAATCATGAAATTATCTACAAAAATGTACCTTATTCTTAACAAGATTCGCCATTTCTGAGAAAAACCGATTTTAAAATGTACTGAAGTGGTAACAAGCATATTTTACGATAATAAAAGATAAAATAAACTAAAGGATGAATTTCCACCTAGGCTAAAATTCAAGTTAATTCTATTCATTCTAACAAACTTTCCCGGTTATAATTGTTAAACAGTGAATCGGTGAAAAGCTAATATCCTAAGGGATTAGGATGGTCGTAAAACTTAAGGTCATGGGCTCGAATACGGCATTTCACTGATACCATCTACCATCGCCTAAAACAATTTTTAAGCTTATTTGGAGTTGTTAAAAATAATTTCAGTAAATTTGCAATTTTTCAATTACAATGTGGTAATATTTTACCTTCACGCCCGAAACCAAGAGGAGTAAGCTGTAGCTTGGATTTCTATTTGACGCGATCCTGAGACATTCTCTCGCTTCTTCTACATTCATACATCTTGAGGAATACCTGTAACCGACATGCTCGTCGGTTACATGTATTCCTTATATCGCCCTTCCTTAATATGTCACCAAAACTGTTGTTAATATACAATTTATTTTTATTTTACAGGCTGGTATAATAGCTACACTCACCACAGGCGCAGAATCAATTTGTGGTGGTTCGTTAGTATCAAGCACCAGGGTTCTCACAGCCGCCCATTGCTGGAGAGATGGACAAACGCAAGCTCGGAAGTTCACAGTTGTTCTCGGATCTCTAAGAATATTCTCCGGGGGAACCAGGATGGACACCACTGATGTTGTCGTTCACCCGGAATGGAACTCGAATGACATTACAAATGATATCGCTATTGTAAAAATAGCAACAGTGAATTTTAACAGTGAGTTTTTTTTCAAACTACGTGTTTTATATCCTACTAATATTATACATGCGAAAGTTTGGAAGTATGGATGTTTGTTATTGTTGCACGCAAAAACGGCTGAACGGATCTAGATGAAATTTGGCACAGAGATAGATTACAGTCTGGAATAGCATATAGGTTTTTTGTCTATGTATACATATACATATATGTACATACATAAATTCCGAAACGGCTAAGCCGGAATTCTACGTAGTAATCTTATAAGCCTAAGATCCTGATTAATTGTATTTCAAGGCAAATTTATACTGCAAAAGTGGGTGGTACAGATGATAGGAATCAATTAATATGCGCTCACGCCCGTAACCCAGAGGGGTAAGCAGAAAACATGGATTTCCATTTGGCGCGATCCTGTCAACCTCCCTCGCTTCCTCTACATCCATAGAACTACGCATACATGCTCATCTGTTATGGCTACTCTTAAGTCGCCCTTCTTTAGTATGTCACTAATCTGATCGATATAAGTTCTCCTTGTCAGGGGACGATACTGCTACTTACTTTTGTAACACAAACTTGTTTCGTTACCTACTCTTTATTAAATCCTTTCAATATGCCCGAATAGTAGGAATATTCTAAACGATCTTTGGTTGAAGCTGGTGGTTTGAAGCTTTGGTGTCATAAAAATTATTAAGAGATATATGAATGGAGAAGAGCGAAGGATGTGTAGACCCTGCCAAAAAATATCCGTGATCTCTGTCTACCCATCGGAGTTAAGGGCGTGAGTTAGCTTTGTGAAATATTTGAAACATACAGTACATCTTATCTGATCAGTGAAGTCCTTATAATCAAGAACATTTACCTCTGTACAAAGTTACTAATTAATGAAATGATAAAATAATATTTTTAAAGACAATACAAATGTGAATTGATAAGAAAGACACATTTTAAAGATCCTAAGATAAGAAAATAGCTCTATTGTATTTGTCCTCCAT
The DNA here is from genome assembly GCA_000931545.1 of Papilio glaucus. Lineage (NCBI taxonomy): Eukaryota > Metazoa > Arthropoda > Insecta > Lepidoptera > Papilionidae > Papilio > Papilio glaucus. Next base: position 81,320 of record JWHW01041891.1, read on the forward strand.
TTTTTTAAATTAAATAATCACACAATTTTCATTACGTCCCACCCATAGCATGGAAGTATACATTTTAAATGTATGTTATACATGTTGTAGGCAACATACAACCGATTTCATTGCCAACTACGTCGGAAGTGAACGAGGATTTTGCCGGACAATCTGCTATCGCTTCTGGTTATGGGAAAACCAAAGATTGTAAGTAACATTTATCGAATTTAGATAGCTGTAAATAATTCCTTTTACAATAAATTGCAAGGTAACATTCTTCAACAGGAGACGGGTCGTGACCTCTCCCTGTCAGCCTTCTAATTATTGTTGTACGCCTCGTGCGATCTGATTCTACTTTAAGTGACGGTGGGTACTACGTATTTTCTTTTTCCATGCCTTTCTATCTTCGTCATATCAGTAGTCACTTCTTTCTTATTCATATCATCTTTCGCGCCATCTATCCATATTTAGGTCTATCCATATTTAGGTTTATCATATCTTTCGCGCAATCTATCCATATTTAAGTCTAACATATCTCAGCTCATTCTTATCAAAAACCAGGAGAGTTTTAGGTCACGCGCCGTTTTTCAAGCTACTATTAATAATAACACTTTGCGTTTTTTCTCATCTACGTCTATATTACGTTCCAATGGAACTTTGGCTTTGACTGTACCTTTCTTCGCTTCAGCACAAAAAGATTTTCCAGCAACAACAGCACTGTACCAAGTAACATTATCAGTTCTCACGAACGTGCAGTGCCAACAACATTTCGATATACCGCTGCACGGTAGCCATCTTTGTACTGACGGCGTTCGTGGTGTGGGGACTTGCGACGGTGACTCCGGAGGTCCGCTGAGTATTATTTGGAAGAATCGTCGAACTTTGGTATGATTTATTTTTATCACTGAATGTCAAATACAATAAACCAAAATTAGAGGGAAGTAGATGAAATTTTAGGTACTTGATTAGATACTGATAAATGTATTTGTAATTAAAATAATAATTGAAATAAATTACATATCATTAAGTAAGAGCTCATGTGCCACTGTAGCGATTTTAATCTTTGCTCATTTGGCGCACGACAAAGCATTGAAACAAGTTGCCGGCGTCGGAATTCCCGTCCCGCTGTAACCTAATTACCCGAACTTCACACGATGGACCGTTGATCAAGGTTGTGGGAGCCTAGATAAGGGTGGCAGGGCAGCATTGGACGAAAACAGGCTGAAAGTGGCGACGACGATGACCCAAACTTTTGCTAAACTAGTGCGTTCCATCTTTCGATCACATTATCACTTGGTCCTCAGCTGACATTGTAGTCAAGCGCTGGGTTATTAATTATAAAACATACTACTTTGTCCAGTTTAATTTGGTCTAATGTTACTCATGGTGCGTTCAACTGCTTAAGATTTTAAGGCTGTCCAACAATTGCAACTATGATTATTTTTTCTTTTCATTGCAGGTTGGTATTGTTTCGTTCGGCCTCGGGGATGGATGCCAACTAGGACTTCCTTCGGTTTATACTCGAGTGACATCTTTTCTTTCCTGGATAAATACTAATCTGTAAACAATATTGAAATCAAACTATTTATTGTAACCCTATTTTATAAAAACTTAGTACTGAAGTAAGCAAGCAATTTGCTGATGACTCTAAAGGTACTCGGTAAAATGCTCGACGACTTCAATAGAATATTTAAAATAAAAAACCTTTTCAATATTGTTCTTTGATATAAGTACGTAAGAATTCC
>JWHW01041891.1:83272-107749 GCA_000931545.1 Papilio glaucus
ATGCCAAATATAGTTAGTAAGTAGGTAACTATCCGAATAAATTTATTTAGTTAGGTCCTAAATTTGGCACGCGGCGATTTATCGTAAAAACGAAAACATTCTCATGTATTCACGCTACCAATGGATGAAGGAAGCGATTTAAATAATCGCTTTGAGAATAAGTTACTAGCTTTAGTGTTGCCGTTAGTTTTTTTATAGACGTAGGTGGCAAACGAGCAAGCGTCTAAAAAAACATATTTCTTTCTCTTACCCATCCCCTTCACCGTTAAAGCCTCTTCTGTTTTCCATCTATTTCTTATTAGAAAAAAGAGGACGAGAATTAGGTTTCCCACCTCACTTGTCAGACGAAACGCAAAATTAATACTTCTACTTGATGCCTGTCTTCTGTGAGGTTCTAGTATTACATTGGTCGAGCTGATTCCTGCAACCGTATTTGTTGTCGCAGGCTCTACCACTGGTACTTTCAGGATAAGTGAATAAGCAAATACGAAAGTAGCGCACACATCGTATTTCGATCATATCGATACTTAACATAAGGTGTGATTGAAGTCCAGGAAAGAATTTTCCCTAATTTAAGTATACGGAAATTAACAATTCCCCTTAGTTTCGTTTAAGAATCGAACCCATAACCATTCTACTGAACATGTTTCATATTCATATTTATCGTGAGACTATCTTACTTTTGTTTTTAGATCTAGTTTGTAACTTCCAGCATATGTCACATTTCACACGTCGTGTTTGATTGCCAGAGGCTCAAGTACACTCAGATTCGTCCTCTTGTTCCGATTCTTTTTCTATTTGTATACCTAAGTCCAGAGTAAGTATTATTTTTCTTCGGCCTTCCACCTGAATCAGCACAAAAAACAGTTGCTTTCTGCTCTTATTCAGTAGATTCCTGCTACCTTTAAAAGTCGAATGTAGTTTGATAAATGTTTTTAAATATAGAAAAGAACCCTTAAATTATATAAGGCCAATAATAATTCACGCAAATGAATAAGAAATAGAAGAATAAAATCTAAAATAACTTAAATATAAACACATATGTTCAATTGGAACGTGGCTTAATCTAAATCACATCCAGATATGTTTATAAGATTTGATCAAATACATAACACATAATGATCAGAACTTCACTGAAGTTGACATTAAATAGAAACCTATAAACAATAAGTTGCAAGCACTTGAAACCAAACAACAAGATATATTTCACCTTAATGTATTCTATTTATATAAACAAAAGATTCCACAAGATAAAGTTGAATCTTAAATTTAATTGAATCTCTGAATTGCGGCGGCTATTACATTTATAATGGCCAATTTATGAAATGAAAACAAAGAATAATCACAGGTAACCGCCTTACCAGGATTACAAGGATTTAATTAAATTGATATAAATACAAGATTTCCTTTTCGTCGGTAAGATTTCATAAATATTTTACCTGTATATGATCTGCTGTTTGTTTATAATAATTACAATTGATCGCTGTAAAACAAAACTACTGTAGATTCATTGGAGAAGCGGGAAGGAGGTTGATCGGTGATCAAGACCTTAATTTAGTCTTGAGCACAGACGCAAAGTGGCTAGCCTCTCGGTGTTTTGCAGAATGCATTTTGGGGAGTGTGCGTAGGGATAACACGAGTTGATCTCCATTTTACCATCGGACGTTTAAACATACGACTGGTCTCCATCCGTACGAAGCGATTCGAATCTTCGTTCATCGTGCGCAAAGGATTGGAACAAGTTGCCAGCGTCAGTGTTTCCGTTCAATTCTGATCTGAGTACCTTCAAGAGAAGAATGAATAGGATGTTGATAAACTAGTGCGTACTATCTTGCGATCACAGCGTCACATACCATGAGGAAAAACTGCTAATTCATCTAACATAATTTAAACGCAATAATACTACGAAAAACCGCAATCAATTACCGAAAACATAAATAACTGTTGGGTCCAGCCCATTGGCAAATTTCAAGAATTTTTTCTTTTTCGATCCAATCGAAATTCTGAGGAAACAAATATAAAAAAAAATACAACGAAATGGAGAACCTCCTGTTCTTAAGGTCAGTTAAAAATCATATCGCAATTTTTGATTTATATTTTTCTTAACATGATCGTGTCCTGTAGATTTGTAAGCTACATAGGGTAGGTTCATTATTTCATTTTAGTACACTGTTTCTATGTATGTTTTTACATTTGTTCGATATAAATACAGTTTATACTAATTTATATGGCAGATAAAATGGCGTAGTTTTAGCGTGATTTAAAATAAAAAAGGTGACAGTGACGTATTGCACACGTTTCAGGATTTATTAAATTGATTAACGAGCGAGTTTATTTTTAAAGCTCTATCTGTTTGTTAACATTTTGCATACAGATTGTTGCAACTGACACTAAGCCGGGCACGTTTTGTTAAAGTTCGTGTTGTGATAACTTTGACTATTGAAAATAACAGAAGATGTATTTACACAGTTTTATTAAATATACAGTTGCAAGACAATTTAAATGAAGCTCATTTACCATAAAGGCCAAGAGGTTCCTAAAATACATGCTTTGAGATACAGGAATGTTCACCTATTGCTAAATATGATAGCTGGGGGTCCCACACTCTCTTCTCTGTCTTCTTTTTCTCCTTTACGAACTCCCAACGTAAGTACGTTAAGAATGAATTTGCCTAACCTTAAATACCACGTCTCACTACCGTAAGACATCGCTGGCAACACACACACTTTCGTCTCGAGCAAAAATAAAAAAAAATATAGATACAAAATCATTGGCAATTCCTAGCAATGTTAGACAAATCCTACAAAAGCAGTTTAGAAACTATGTATTAAAATATAGAGACATAGAGTCGGCGCCGTACTTTCAGCTAAACGCAATACAAATAATAAATGTAACAACATAAAGTATCCATGTATGGATATCTTACTAAGATGGAATTCAGCCAAATTTGTATATTTGGTTATTGTTGATTAGAGTATCGACCTTGTAATAATGCTCTCGATTTTATTCGAGTATTTGAATGTACACGGCGATAAATATTGCAACTCGACCTTTGGAAACAAGCTGAGCTTTTTCGGCTTTGTAGAGAATTATCTTCCATTACAACTTAAACTTTAATATATTAATTCAATCTAAATTTACAAACATACGATTTGACTTCGACAGTTTATGAACTGTTGTGAAATAACTCGAGGAAATTTTAAATGATTCGTTTAGTTCACAATTTAATGGCACCTCACAATATGGCTAGTCCGATTATAAACTGACGAAGTTCACAGTCATTCAGTGACATAAAGATCAAGTGAACAGCTAACAATTTAGCTTCTAGCTAACATATTATATATATAAATATTATCTTTAATTTACTGTTTAAAATCAAGGCTATGTGAGGCAATCAGTATTTAATTCCCAGTTATTATAATGTTTTGAGATATTTTAAAACCATATGCATAAAACCTTTTCATACGATTTCGTACGTACTGGAACAGTGCTGAATGTATTTTGCAATTCAAATCCGGACAAGGGAACGATTGTGTTTCCAGAATCGTAGGATTTGAACTAACGATGTAACAGAGCAGCGACGGAATTAAGTTGAAACTTACTCTACGAATACTTCCCAAGTGAAATTTTAAATGAATTTCAATAATTGTTGCTAAGCATCCTTAAAACTATATTTTCATTAAATATTTGACACAATAGTATGTTCAACAAGATCAAAACATCTTTTCCATGGTATCGGCAACCAGAATCGAACCTATGAATGTGCACCCTCCACAATTATAGACTTTTCGACATAGATTATTCTCAAACTCCGGTTTCACCTTTAAAGACAAATCAATTAAATGGTTTTGTGAATAAGACGCTTACACTTCCCTGCCACTTCCTTCTGTTTCGTATCTTAATCATTTTGCAAAATTTTGATTTGTGTTCCTTCTTACTTACTTTACTACTTCTTTGTTTTTTTTTTGTAGTGTAATAAAGTTTTAAGTTCAATAATCTTAATGCTCATAAAACGAGTTGACTAAATGATAATTGTTACAATTTATTTTTATATTTTATATATCCTATTTAATTTTTATCTTTTGTTTCTGTATGTCCCCTTATATAATTTCTTAAAAATTAAATGAGTAAGTTTTTTTTTAAATGTATTATTTATTAAATAACTAAGTTCGATTATAAACAGTAGCTTGAGTAATTTTGTGTTTCTTTTTTTTCTAATTTAAGTAATAACCTATTAGTAATCGATTCCCTCTCTCTGAGAGGAGGCCTGTGTCCCTGCAGTGGGGAACATTCTAAGAAAGGCCGATTTATTATTTATTATCGATTCGTACAGGGGGTATTCATTGGCGTAAAGTCGTGTACAAGCTTTCTCTCTATCATTTTCTCTGAAAAAACTGAGATGACAATATGTTTTATGTGAATTTTTTCGGCAGTGTAAGCCCACGGTTATGCTACTTGGTGTTATAAACGCTACGCTTTGAGGTTGTAAAAAAAAAACAATTGAATATAGATACACGGATATTGTAATTACTTGATCACAGTTTGTACTGTTTGTTGTGATCTACTCAAACATTAAATCTCAGATTAAAAACTTCCAGGCCGCACAACGAATAGGCTAAGTGATCAAAGTCCAATAAGCTTTGGTTTATAAAACAACTGGACAATTGCCATGTTTCTTTTTAAATTAAATATAATACTTTAATTATTGAACAATAACTTAAGGGAAGAAACATTGACAGTGACCAGGAAAATAATTGTTATAATTCATGTTTATCCATTTTTGGAGTAAAAACTTTTTTAGAAATGTTAGCTCAACAGCAGATGCAAAAGCAATATGCTTATTTGAATTTCGAACAGTTTCGGCTTTTTCTATTGTTAAGAAGCAGTTGTATAAATATGTATATATAAAACATTGTAATAATAATTTCGTGCCATAGTTTCCAAAACAAAATTTGATATCAGAAATTTCATAGCTATTCATTTGTTCTATTTCAGTAACTATGTTACAGAATTGTCCGTTTCTAGATCTGTCGCTTTGTATCAGTCTGAAATCTGAATGTATTTTGAGCATAACTTCAAGAAATTTCAATCTCATTTCAAAGTTTCGTCTGGCGTATCTCCAACTTTGGATTTGTCCTCTTTGACTTTTGTATTGTTTTTAAAACACTTCTCATTTTGTTCGTGGTCAAAATTGATAAATGTTCTGTTTCGTTCAGCCCAAGTATGAAGTTGACAATATTGGTAGGTGTATTTTAAACTACTTTTGTTTTTGTGACTGAAAGGTCACTGTTTGCCTAGAGGAGGCATTTACAGCTACACCGGGCTCGAGGCGGCAGAGCGCAGAGGGCGCCTAGCCTAAGCCTCTCTAAGAGTAACTTAGCTCGAGGGCTTCCTCCGAAGAGGGAGCCTCGGCTCGGGCCATTACTTTACTATCATCACCGGGTTGGGAGGCTGAGCTCTTAGTCACTTCGGCGGACGCTCCATGGAGTCACTCGGCTCAAGGGCCCCCGAGAGGGGACCTCGGCTTGGGCTGTCACTCATTACGCGTTTAGCATTCCGATTCGAGGGTGTCCGAGAGGGCCGAGCCTCGGCTCGATCGGTAGCTATAATCGGAATTTAAACTACAAAATTGTTTTTTTTTTAAGTGAGAACTTTAACCTTGTTAGTCGATATTTTGTAGTATAGCTTATAGGTTCGCATGAATAACATGCTCGATATACATTAGCAACACGCGCTTTACACGAAAACTTTTCAGTACAAATAATGCCTTTTTCTTTTGATTATTCACCCTCTAAAGGTTTACAGTATCCTGGCTTTTAATAAAATAAAAAGCGTCTAAAATACTTAGAGGAACATTTTCATAAAAATGAATAAAAGTTATGAAACTTAAAATAAACTTGAAATGTGCCCAAACAAAAATGCTGATTAATGAAAAAAATTATGTACGGAAGAGTTTTTGATCGACGATAAATATTCTAAGAGAATGTTTATATAATATATAAATATGTAATCTCCGTACCAGCGTTATAAATGGTTGTCTGTAAACATAACTATCTTAAAACAAGATTATAAGCATGGCGAAGCATTAAGGGACTCGAAACAGCTGTTTACCTAAAGCGTGAAATGCAAGGTCATGGCGCGATGAACGTTAAATATTTAAACTAATTTATACCCTGTCTCATATCAAGATGGAACTGACGTAAACAAAAATTACAGGTACGTTAAAATTTGTAAATTCCAAAACATTTTCGAAAAACATTTTTCTCTCACTGTAGCTTATAACATTAGCTATCCATATTACATAATTTCACTTCACTTTATCTCATGATTTCTCCAAACCTTTCCTATGAAAGTATATAAAATATTATGGGCGCCATGTATGGTAAGTGACGTTTGTTTATTTACGAAAATTCTATCTTGCTGTGAAACAAGGTACTAATAATTTTCAACTCAACTCTTGTAGCAAAATATAGAAATTTCTTACATTACATCTTTTCATTCGTAAAGAGTCCATCAGTTTTAACATATTATGTTGACAATAGTGAATATATATTTCGGCAGTAAAAATGTCTTTATGACGTTTTATTGACATATTCAGTCACATTCATATCTATAGTCTGTATAGTGGCAAAGAAAACTGAAACTTAAATATATGTAAGTTAAACTACGCATTGGAAAAATAGAACAAATTGTGTTAGAACGACGACTTGGACGAAAGCCTAAAACAAATGACGCACCACTGCCACTGATAAGAAAAATTACGAAATTACCATCCTCTCTAAAGTATTTCGTGATCCAATGAGGTATTTAATTTAAATAAATGTTTGGTTGTGACTATAAAGAGCGATGGATCAGATGTCAGATAGACGATCTTGTCTGCTATTGATTCATACAGATGGTCAATATTTAAGTAATTTATTGATGATCAGGATAAAGAAAACGAAGACCCTGAATAAGAACACGCTGGACTGATATTCTACAAAATACTAGGACATCATAAGAAATATTCAGATATTTATTAACAAACCAAACAAGTGAATTTTATGGGATGGAATTATTTAAAAACACTGGAAGAATACGAATATTTAAAAAATAATTGCCCTGTATTTGATTGTAAAACAGTTGTAGCGGAAGGGCTATTTTTCTTCTATTTTCTCTTCTTCTTTTGGCTTCGCTTTGATTTATTAAGACCATCCTTAGTTTTAATTTCAGTAAGATTAATTTGGAATATATCCAAAATTTTAACATGATGCACTCTAGTATCTAATATTGTATATGGAAATACCTTTCTGGCGTCGAAACTTCTGATAAATGCAGTAAACGTTGGTAATAAATGTACAAACATAAATAACCAATGCTGATTCTCTTCGATGGAATATGGCCAAGGTTAAAATGTAACACACCAAGGCTGTAGAATAAAAAGAGTTTGCGGACATAGCAAAAATGTGGCAGCATTTAGGTAATGAAACTTTTAAACCCAAAAACCTTGATATCAAATAAATAGATAATTGAGCTATCTTTGATACCTTATGATTTCTTTAGATTAAACGAAATTCCAGAATTGGAAAAATTCAAAGCACAGTTTGGAAAATCGCAGGACAGAACCAGCTTTAATATACCTGTTGAAGATATCAGAAAATCGTACAAATCCCGCATACGTCTAGGATTTACCCCCAAAAATTATTTGATGTAAAAAAACATTTGACAGATGTCTACATGTGACAGGTTCATCCCTGTCACATGTAGACATAATAATGGTAAAAAGTTAATGGAATCCCTATTCGTCTGACTCTATATAACTTATTTTGGGTTATATGTCGTGACGAGTTCTACCAGTATTATATTATTAAACAAAATTATAACTAACTTAAATAATATCCACCCCAGGCCGTACAGTATAAAATAAAAGTGAATTGTGTGCTAAAACTAACTTCATAATTTGAAATGTTGTTGAACGCGAGCCAACACAATCACAGTAACTTCGAGGAAACAACTTTTTAACTATGTACATTGGACGGATTTTATTTCTAAAATATTAGTATAGAATAGAGTTATTTTGAAATCTTTTTTAGGCCTTCATATTAATATAGGCTTTATTTAGTTCTTTGTTAAGGCTCATGAATAGTTCAGTGACGTCCTCGGAATATATAATTTAAGCCATCACGTTCACAGTTTGCCACTACGTTTTGAATTTTAAATAACTATAAAGATCCTTAACTATATATGTAAAGAAAATAGTATTTATGTTTGTAGAGGACCGTTTATCTTATTTTATTTTTCTTTTTATAGATTCTTATTTTAAATTCCATTCGCCAATCCATTTAATTTAAAATATTGAATCATTCATATGATATTTAAAATAAGATAGATGAAGTAATAATTTTAATGTTCTTATATTTTGCAGGTGTGTAGTAAGTAATTTTTATGTATAAATGTTAAATATGAGTAAATTAAAATGTTATGTTTAACAGAAACCATCCATACCAACCATCATCAAGTCCATATTTCTTTATATATGTCATATAGTTTAGGATTTCTCTAAGATAACACCTTCTTATATATTCTTATATGTGTGTGTGTGTGTGTGTGTAAGAAGAAACTGACTATATCAATGCACATCCCAAACTACTAGGCCTAGTGACTTGAATTTTTTCTCACCGAGATATCTGTTAGTATGTAGGCAAACACTAAAAATATTTTTTCTAAATTCATCCTGAAGGTCTGAAGTAAAGGAAAGTTTGTATGGAGAAATTATCAGAGGGGGTCGCTAGTTTTTATTAGTAATCTAAACAGATTTGACTAGACAAAAGTTGGCTGATTTTCGAAGTGATGGGCAGAAATTGCCGTCTTAAATTGGCACGATCCTGGCTTAACTCTCTCACTTCTTCTACATTAATACATATGCATTTCTGCATACTTTCTCCTCGTTTATGGTAACTAATATGGTCGATATAATTTGGCAAAAGAAATGGCAATGTCAAATATTTTAAACGAGCTATATTCTAACGTTACGTCAACACAAGAGGCTTGGCAAGTGGCACGAGAATATTTGAAAATTCGTTGTCCCAGTTTAGAGAGCTGCATGTTTCTTTCATTTTTTGGCATAACAAATGCAATCAAAGTTGCGTTTTCTTGTGAAAAAACTTAAACGATTGACAAATATTGTATCTTAATTTACTCCTTATAACATTTACCAGCTTATTTTTGTACTCAGCTTATGTATTATTAAACGGTAATAATTTAACCTCTCTCGGAGAGGAGGCCTGTGCCCCTGCAGTGGGGAACATTCTAGAAAAGGCTGATTTATTATTATTATATTACTTAATAATTTAACTACTATGAATGTTCAGATCAAAGTTTTGTTTGTGTTATCATTGTCATTGCAGAAGCATAGGTCAGTTTGTAGATTCGATATGATGCCTTTATCTAATCATCATTAAAGAGGAAACCTTACATAGAGTATAGAGGAACCTGATAGGTCACAACACATAAAACCATCGAAGGTAAGAATAGGCGAATCCTAAGAAACAGTGATTGAAGTCAAAAAATGTGGTGGAAAGAGTGAAAAATTTTATGAAAAATTAGAACACGTTTACAAACGGGAAATGTCGCAACTACCAGTCCTGAGTCCTGACAAAGATATGTAGACATATATCGCTAACAAACCGAGGTAACATTTGCGTTGTACAAAATTAATGTCACATTCCAATTCCACGTTTGTCGCTACAGTACAAACCACACGAGCCAAAATTAGTGTAATTAAGGACATCATTAGCTGTGCTCTCAAACCAAACGTGGGAAGCTAAATAAATCAGCTTTTATTACGAATTTGACTAAAATATTCATTATTACTCGCTTTATTACGCCTACTGGAGTAGATAACATTGCAATTGTAATACGACTTAACCGAGAAGTAAATCTAATAAAACATTTACAGATCAAATCCAAACAAAACCTTTGTAATCTATGAAAAATATCACAAAGATTTTTCATAAAATTCTTGCTTTTTTATAAAAGAAGGTGGCAAATGCAAAGCAGCTCACTTAACATTAAGTGAACGCTAGTAATAGGCTTCTGCAACAAACTAATAAATTGCAGATGCATTGCGTACCTTTAATCTAGGGGAGGGGAGGGGATTTGAAAAAAAGTTTTTAACTTCAAACTCCTAATTTTACAAATCAATTTAAGCATTTTGCAAAACAAATTCGGACGTTTACCCATCATATTGAGATGAACACATCAACATCTATCTGTCTTTCTCCTTTCTTCTTCTCTCTCACCTAATCCCCGAAATTGCAGTCTTGATTACCATTACAACTTACAATAGTATTTTTTTAATAAATTACACAATACCTCTACTACTCTTCCTGGTACCTCAACGGATGACTAATAAAATGTAAGAGACGGAACGGAAGAGCCAATTTAAATCCACAGCTTATAGCATGGGCTCATAATAAGACTAGCGTCAGCAGTTGATTTCTAAATATTTCGATTTAAAAAGGTATATATGTAAAAGTCTTCTTATACGTGTAACAGAAGGGGTAGATCGACGGTGGAGGGCCTGCGCCGCGTTGTATTTTCGTCTTCATTAGTTAATATTCGGTATTGTACACCAACTGTGTTCCCATAAAAGAAGCCAGAAATGGCACAATGCTGTGTCGCATTGAGACAACATTTCGCTTGAAATGTAAAAACATATTTAAACGATATTTTTCCACGCCAATGGCTTGGTACGTGCTGGAACCAAATCTTGGCCAGTATAAAAGAGAAAGAATTTAGTATTCTCAAAAGAAATGGAGGGAATTTAACATGTAGAAGAAGCGAGAGAGGTGTGTCAGGATCAAGCCAGATGGAAATCTCTGCCTACCCCTCTGGGTTAAGGGTGTGAGCGCGTATTGATTTATTTATTTTTATTTATTGCATAGGAAAATTAAGAAAGATTTTGCCCTTAACTATGTTAATAGATTTTTTGACATGAAAGATTGGTGCTAGGCTAAATGAAATTTTCAGGATTTATTATTATATATGGGTACATTTTTAAATATATTATTAAAAAATAATATGGGGTAAAATGAAAATTAAAGCGTGTGAAAGTGGGAGAAACTAATTTCACTTTAAGAAAATTCAGAACTAAACTTTTTTATTTAGTTCTAACGGAAGCCAACCTCCGTTATTAATATTTTTTAAGAAAAAAATTATTGGTGTATACATTATATTTTGACTTATATAGATTCATTGAAAATCGCGGAACATAAATTGGGCTATATCGATAGATATTGAGGTCCTTTCTATTACGTCCTGTCGCATAGTAACGCCTCTATTTTGTCCTTAAATTTGTGACATTTTTTGTTATAATTTATCGAACGCCAGAAAGTTTAAATTACACTGTGTCACTCGCCAAAAGTTAGATTTATAACTTTGGAACAAAGTTTTTTATTAAAATATATAACATTTTCCTGTTTTATTTCATTGTCCGTGGGGGAAACAGTTTATTGACCCCACCGCGGCCCATCGCATTCATCCCCAGTATTATTCTGGTTATTTTTATCTCGGCTCCTAAGGGTTGTAGAGTGATGTGAAATAGCCTATAAAATTCCTTAATATTTTTTCAAGTCCGTTTGATAGTTTCTGAGATTCGCGGTCAACTTCTCTAGTTTTTTTTATATAAAATATATTGTATAGATAAAAATTCTATGCCGAATTTTACAATATAAGTGAAGTACAAAAACATTACTTACTCAAGTGGTGGTGTGTAACTTAGAAAGTGACGTGACAGGGCGGAGTGGCGTGCTTAGGTATAATTTAGGTTGAAGCGCTTGGCACTTTAATTAAAGAGAGTATCTCTGCTTTTATTTTGTTTGAGCAAAGCCCTCACGAAACCCTAGCCCAACTTGAGAAAGAAAATAGAAATAAGCTTCTACGTGGTTTATCCCATACGACCAATCCATGTTGTGCTAGGAGATTCACGGCAATAATCGAATCGGATTCGAACCCACGACTGTCTCTCAGTCCATGCCTTAACCGGGCTATTGGCAACTAATATAAATTTATTAATAAAATTCTAACCGCTCCAACCAATAATGGTAACGGAAATGTTCTTGTCACACTGGTAGAATAAGACTTAAATAGAAAAATTATTCCTGAGGAGGGTAGGCAGCCGGTCGTACGTACTACGGTCACATTGTGCCGACGCCATAACTGGAAAAGAAGTTCTGACTGATTCACAGCAGACTTTAACGAAATACTTTTTTTTAATTGACTTAAACTTTATCTCTTACTTCTGGCCACCTTGTTATTTTATTGTAGGCGTCATAGCTGTTTTACTCAGATACTTTAAAAAAGAAAATAAAAATACCTTTCAAAAATATACTGAAAATGGCGGCTACGAAAACGAACTACGTCCACTATTTCTTTAGAAGCTCTTACGAGAATAAATAATCCATCAGTCTAGACATTTCCCGTCTACAATGGATGTTTTTCACGAAATAAAACCGAAGCCTATGAAATGAAACTACTTAGATAAAAGTGTAGTATAAGTCTAATGTAGACAGGCTTAATTTTTTGAAGAGATAACTTGCTTAACCGCGTTAGACGATATGGTAATTTTGGACAGAGATTTCTGTTATTACAAAGGCGAGCACTACGAAAGGATTTTTCTAAATTCATCCCTAAAGGCCTAAAGTAAGGGATGAAAGTTTGTATCGATAAAAATAAAAGACAGAGCTGACTGACTAATAAATCAACGCACAGCCCAAACTGCTGGCCCTAAAGGCTTGTAATTTTACACAGAGGTTTCTGCTATTACTACAGTTTGTACGGTGAAATAATTGTAATCCAATATAAGTTAACCCCAAATCTATATGATTAATAATATTAAATAGAGTTCAACTTAGGCTGGACAATCTTCGAATAAGTTAAATTTCACGTTGGTTGAAACTGAGGCTCAGTTTGTGTAATATGAAAAAACTATGACCGTATCCAATTAACTCTTACAAAATTGTCTAATGAGTGAAATTGAATCAAACTTTTCACATGTGAATTTTAACAATAAAGGTGCTTGGATTTCGAGACAAAAGGCCGAATAGGACAAAAGCTTGCGCGACAACAATACATTATTGTACGATGAAATGTGATGACCCATTCATTCCATATCGTAAAGTAATTATTTATTTTGAGCTCAAATCAACTGCACGGAGTTTCAGACTCGTTAGTAGTTGTTTTAAAACTGAATTAAGTTTTAAATCGGCTTGCTTGTTCCGCAATGATATAAGAAATGTTTTTAAATTATTTTTAAAATTTTTGTATTGCACTGTGGAACTTAGTCATTCTGAAAACTGTTTCATACCTTATCGACTTTATTTATAACTATTGGCCCGCCCCAGCTTTGCTCGGGTATTTAACAAAAATTGTAAATAAACAATTCTATCGCCTATTCATCAGAGATAATATGGGATTCTAATGATGAAGGATTTTTTCATATGGATCTATTAGTTTCCTAGCCTATTCAATGCAAACAAACAATCAAATCATTCCTGTTTATAACATTAGTTTAGATATATATTTCATACTGTTTTCAATATATATAAAATCTTAAAATCAAACTAAATCGTTTTGTTCATACCATGTACTCGGAGACAAAAGAAACAGTATAACGGAGTTTTGCTTCGCTATTACAGCGGAAGCGATGTCGATATTTCACAGCAATTAGTCACAACGACATCTATATGTGGAGCCACTAAAACATCGTAAGTAATAAGGTCTAATTAAAAGGGACAAGGTCCTATTTAATTAAGTAACCCATAATATCCTAGAAATAAACTTCTAATCAAACGATATTATTATTTATTAGTACAAATTATCTCGCCCATTTATCTTCATCTACGCCATGACCTTACGTCTGACAACACATTTTCTTAATGTCTCATTGTTTTCCTTTTGATCAGTCCGACCATTGCACTGTTTTCGTACGAAGGCGGAAAGAACTACATAAAAAAAGGAATTGAAGTGGAGATGAAAAGAGGATATTGGATTGTAATAAAATAATCTTCATAGCTTAGCATGATAAACTAAATAAAGAGATTTGTTTTGCAGGTCGCTGGTTTAGCGGCCCCAATGTCAATAAAGCTCACATGTCCGTGCCATTCCTTACGACGGCCGTATAGGTAATTCAACTAAAGCCTTTTTATTCAGCCAACTTTGTTCCGGCGTTCTACCTTTAACGATGTTTTAAGAAAGTTAAAAGTATTTTTAGCTATAAAGGTTTTTGATGATAAAAGAACGCCTTGACTTAAGACATTACTCTGTCGACATAGCTTCAGATGGATTATTTTTAAATGTTACTGTTCTTTTTATTGCTTCTTCTTCTTTGCCCGGCCTTTTCCAATTTCTATATAGGACTGGCTTTACTGGTTTCGCCGAGGATTGGCTTTACTGGTTTCGCCGAGGATTGGCTTTCCTGGTTTCACCAAGGATTGACTTTCCTGGTTTCACCAAGGATTGACTTTCCTGGTTTCACCAAGGATTGACTTTCCTGGTTTCACCAAGGATTGACTTTCCTGGTTTCATCAAGCATTGACTTTCCTGGTTTTACCAAGGATTGACTTTTCTGGTTTCACCAAGGATTGACTTTCCTGGTTTCACCGTGGATTAGCTTTCCTGATTTCACCGAGGATTGGTTTTCCTGGTAATTTTACGGCAGGTTCTCACCTGAAGCCAAAACAGTAACCCTGCTAACTGCTTACTGGTTCCACTAATGCTATTCACCAATCCCATGTTTTTTCAAATTCGATTTGTTCGATCGAAGGTGTTCTCATTCTTCCAAAAGCCTATACTAACTTTACCGATCTTTAAAAACATTTCATTATACTAAAATAGTAAACAGTATTGTTTGAAATTTATATTTTGGCTTTCCGTGCTTTCTTCATTCATACTTTCGACATACCTGGACTACCTACCTTTATAAATTTCAGTCAAAACGTACTCTTTCAAGCGACACTTCTTCCACGCTTGTTCTAATTGAATCAATACTTCCAAACATAGTATAGCTCCTAGTATACTTCTCAATGATCGATTAAAGTGTAAAAGATAATAAATAGACATATTACACAAATATTCTTCCACTCTTACCTTGCTGTATTCATCTATCACACTTTCCATGCCCACTCCGGGAGAGTTCTTTTTAACCGACTTCAAAAATGACGAGGTTATCAATTCGTCTGCATGTTTTTTTTAATGTTTGTTGCTGTGCGCTGATACCGACTCCAAAACAAAATGATTAAGAATTGATTCTTATGTTTAATTGCGTAAAATTATTTTATACTTTTAAGTGCATTTCTTGTTTTCGATTATAGTTTTTTGAAGTCTGTTTTGTTTTTGTTTAGTGGCTTTCTTTTAACATACGAATTTACAACGTCTGACAAATCTAATATTGATAATAGACCAACAATACTACAATTTCTATTTATGAATTCAGATAAGCAATCCCATTTTAGAGATAAAAATAGTCCCTGCATCGAAGTGAGCGCCTCAGGGAATGCCATGAATTGAAATTGATCAGATTGAGTTTATGAACTCCGCGGAGAAAACATCATGTTTCAGTCTGTATGAAGAAGTATTTATGTACTAGCTTACTCGATATGGTTTTTATAATCCTACCAATTAAATGAAATTCCTTCTATTGTATTTATTTTCAAGTTATTAACTGATTACGTAACAATAGACGCGACTGATGCGACATCTAACAATATTTTCATAATTTTCCACGCTATAATTTTTTGTAAATCGCGTATTATATGTAACATGTGTAAAAAGTTGTTATTGTCTAAACATGTAACATTACCATGGCAACCGATATGTTTTTCTGTACCCCTGAAAATATGTGTGGAAAATGTCATAAGGATCGGTTGAGTCTTTAAGGAGTTAAAGCGTAACAACAAACAAACTTAGTGACAATGTAACAAAATAAACATAATAAAATTATTTAAACTTTCGTGAGACATATTTTAACACACTAATTAAAACGGCTTTACTCACGCGTGGTTATATAGGCTTTACTCACGCATAAGTTCGAACTTATGCCAGCCCCACTCACCCTGAGGAAGAGCCCCCGAAGGGCTCGAAACTAGTCGGTACATACACCGGACCATGCGTGAGTAAAGCCGTTTTAATTAGTGTGTTAAAATAAACATAATCTTGAAAATGTAGTTAAATGAAGATTGGACCTAATAGACAAAAGTAATATCTTATAGAAAGGTATAAGAAGACTGGAATTGAGCTTCCACCACCAGCATGACGCCCGGCCGAGACGGCCCATTCGTGCAGCAGCTTAAATATATAGAATAGTTCTCATAAGATAAATAAGCTCTTTTTGTTTTAGTTCTATTGGTGTAAATAGAAATAGAAATCGCTCTCCGATTTTCACCGAAATTATTAATCGCACAATACGTGAATCTGTTCGTGAATCAAAGCAAAATACGTGATTTTTAAAGAACCTTCGATTTTTTTTATTCTATAACTAGGAATCAAACCCAAGACTCGCGGCTCAATTGGTCAGATTATGTTATCGTAAATATTTACAGACACCTTTATAAGCTTGGCGTGTGTGTAACGGAATCTTTTAACGTAATTAAAAACCTTTTCAAAATGTCGGATTGATTTAAAACGTCGCACACTTATCTAGGACCGCTGACAATGCAATGTTAAATAGTTTGTTCCATTATCCTCAACAGGATTTGCGATTTTTTATGATAGTATTTTAAAAGAATCCCACGTCGTATTCAATTTGTTGTCACAGATCGCAGGCGCGCCGCAGTCAATCGCAAATGTCTAGATTGAGTTTACTTTGTACATAATACCGAGTGTGTCACTCGTACGATAGTTTGGTCTCCGTAAAACTCCGACTGCGGACGATTCAATATTTGTTTTGTTTCTAGTAAAATTTGAACTTTCTCTTTTGTTGTTTATTCAATTGTTATTTTTTAATCTAACAATGTATTTGGATTAAAATACAAGATTACAATAAGCTTGAAATATGAAGAGTGATTAAAATAATAAATTTTAAACCAAGTTAATGTAAGCGTGTTGATACAAGTTTATAGTGAACCGTCGATAAATGTTAAAATTTTATATAACTCAAATTCACAACATTCTTAACTTATTATACTTACAGGGATTTTTTTAATAAGCTAAAATTATAATACGCTAGGATTTTTAAGGATACAAAAGTTATATAAGCTAGCGACATAAAAAAAATTACTGTACATAATATATGTAAAAAATCTTATAAGATTCTTTGACGCGATGTCATTGGATTTTACTTGTACCAAAATACAATAGCTATTTTTGTTAACTGTATTCTTTTAAAAAATATTATAGAACCCGAAGATAAAATAAGAACAATAAAGCCTTCTAGGAGCAACCGCAACATACCTAGGCCACTCTATAGACCGGTGCAAAGAAATCTAAAATAGTGAATCAAAAGAAAACAAAACGACGTACGCCGAGAACACAGCAGCTTTTAATTTTCTCGCCGCGACCAACTTTCCCGTTTGAAAAGGTACTGATTGGATGTACTCTGTGCTTTATGTAATGGCGTTATAACTTTCAAGAAAATAAAAAAGAAGTCCCGAAGAACTGATCAGAACAATACGTGGTGCTACTACTAGTAACTTACTACCTACAATAACTGTCTTGTTGAATATTCGTCAGAATTTACAAACCGATACGAAATAAGGTACTCCATGAATCTTTAGTCTGTCAGCCAAATTACACACCCTGTGGTGTAGTAGATTTTAATTGATGACATCACTTAACATTAGGCGATACGTTGCTCGTTTGGACTCTTATCTTTTAAGAAAACATAAAAAAACTCCCTGCCCTTTTCCCAGTTTTTTTTTCTTATGTGAGTTCGGCAAAGTACGACCGTAGTCCATACTATCATAGGTTTTGGCTATAGTTTTTTACAGCCGATCGCCTGCCTGACGCCAACCCAACTCGGGCATGTATATGAAATATTAGTAGATTATCGAAATAATTTACTAATATTTCTTTTAAACCATTTCCAAGCTTACACTTGGTGGGAAATGATTCACGGCAATAGTCGAATGGTGGTTTCGAACCCACGACCATGTTGTGCTTGTTTCACAGTCCGCACCCTTAACCATTAGGCTATTGGCGCTTCACAAGAAGTAAGAAAACATATTATACATAAACATAAGATATAAGTGAAAATAATATTAATTAAAAGAGAAAAATGTAACTGTGTGTAATAACTTGGTAATAGAAAAATGATATTAAACACATTTGAAAGTGTATGTATGGAATAATTAAGGCCAAAGTCTCGTCATACATTATAACTCTATTTTTCTATTATACTTACTCGTGTTGTTTTGTCAGTCTGAAATAACTTCTTTATTCCAAAAATAATTCTTCAAGCAAAACATTATAAAACGATGGCGTCCGCTGAAATAAGATTCTTGAAATATAAATGTTTTAAGACTCGTTTGGAATATTAAAGCTAAAATTAAACTGGTAATATGATGGATTCATGAGGCCTTTTAAATATGAGATAGATTAAATACGGTCAAAGTTTATTGGAAAACTAAGTTCTCATCATTTAATTTCTTAAATTTTGTACAAAATGTCATCATTATCTTTCGGAGAGTATACCACAATACTATAAAACAAAACACGTCTCATTACACTATTTTAACTAGTCTACAACGCCTACCAAAGAACACACCACTGGTCTGCATCAAAAACAGACTCAGCAGTGGTATTCATTCAGATAACCTTCCTGTAGGAGCCGAAGCTTATACCTATCAAGGAACTTTATCAAATCAATAAAATAATTTTATTCTTATACCTTTTTTAATCATTCAATCTTAGAAATTTATAAATCATTGACCACATTGTCACCCAAAAGACTTAAACTGCAAACATCTTCATTTCAAACTTCTTCATTTAGTGGACGCTCGCAAACTTGATCAGATCGCCGGGTCGGGTTGTGGTGGGACTACGACGTGATATAACATCACTTCTGATGCGATCTTGCAGAGGTACTCCAAGCATTGTACCCTCCATTGCCCTTTGAGTGACCTTGAGCCGTCTAATAATTCTCGCAGCGAGGGGCCACTACGCAGTACCGTAAGACATCGCTGGCAACACACACTGCTCATAGACTTTCGCCTTGAGACAGTGCAGTGGATGTTTGGCCAGTGATCATTCACTCATATAATATTATCCATTGCAAAAATGTTTACTGAATACTAAGGAATTTCTATAATTGAGGCAGACGCATTGCTTAAACACAATGTTCTTAGTAAAATCCTCTTAATTGAGCCTCTCTAAGTTCAACTCAACTTTTACCAGTATATAACAATTACAGTTTCATTTGTTTCAACTAATTGATCACTCAATTGATGAAGTCGATGTCAATTTATCCTACATTACTCCAAATTCGTTTTATCAATAATATATCTGTCATCATTAAACCTATCAAGATTTCAATATGCATTGAAGAACAAAACTTTTACAACAGCAACATGTTAGTATAAGAAAACATGAGAATCATAAAACAAATGGTGCGGCCATAACAAAGAATAACTGACATTGGTAGCATTGAGAGCCTCTACACTATGGCCGGAATACAAATCAGTGCAAATGGACTTTCAGCTACTCTACTAATAAATATTTGTAAAAATGATTTTAGTAAGAGTATGTTACATGAATTACATAAAAAATCGGTTTAGCCTAAATTTATAATGAACAAGCATATTTTATACTTCTATACTATATACTATTAATATTACAAAGAGGAAAGTTTTGTACTTTTGTATGTTTGTAAGAAATAAACTCTAAAACTACTGGACCGATTTTAAAAATTCTTTCACCATTGGAATGCTACATTATGCTAGAATAACATAGGTAGGTGTATGTAGGTTCCCTAATGACTACAAAAAAGTTCAATCGATTACGTTGAAATTTTATGAAACTGATTTGTGTTCCTTTGACGTTTGGTAGCAATTAGATCAAAATAATTAGTAACACTCGTGCGAAGCCGGGGCTGGTCACTAGTATGTAAGAAAGTATTAAGCTCGTAAAAAAAAAACCCTTGGTGTACTGAATTTTCTATCCTGTGATATTTCTATTCTAGTTTCCAAAGGGATTTCTACTAAACAAATGTATTTCTACTAGATGCCACAAGAAAGTTTCATGTATAAACTCGGGATACAATTTTGCCTATTCAATTACATTCCGTACACACACTGAGGGTTGTAATGTTCATCCGTCTCACAAGTCGTGAACCTCTGGGCTGAACCCGAGCAACAAAGACATAAAGAAGCCGCGAACAAATTCTTGGCTTTTGCCGCCACAGCCTTTTACGGCTTGTCGGAAATAAAGCTATGGGACTCTACAACAATGTAAATATACTTGTGCGGTGTTCAAACTACGAATTTAGCATTTATTTCTTTTTCTGAAATGATGAATCACGATCTTACGATGATAGATGATATAGTAGATTTATGCTTGGTCCAAAGCTAGTAATGCATACCTTTGTCACAGTTTGTAAGATAAAAACAGCGTTCATCTACTTCTTCAACCTCGGTTGGATATAAAACACATAACACTCTTTTACGTTGGAGCAATCTTAAGCGGTAGAGCAGTAACTCCTAAGAGTTGAGGTTATTTATGGGTAGTATTTGTCACACAATATCTACTGTACCATTGCCATCGAGCCCGTCTCCTTAAAAACCTGTCATGTTTGAGTCGTCTTCGTGAGTTGCGAGGAATCTTACTATGCAACAAATTCCATGGGATCCAAAGGCTTAATAAATTATTGATTTTTACTTCAATGCAGTACATTTATTTCATATTTTATTGACTCTACTTAACTTCCAGAGTTCAAATGGTACGTGATATACGACTAACAAGTGATCCTATATTTTATAGGCTTACAGGCAATAAATAAGCCGGATATCTCTTGAGACGCATAAAGGAAAGGTCAATATTGTCCACACTAAGTGTGACAGAGTTACGATCTACTGGTGGCAAGACGAATGGAGCGAAATAAACACACATACAAAAAGATATAAGGTTATATAGATACGTTGTTAAATAATTAATTGACCCAAACATAATTTATTTTCACGGCCTCATTCCAATTATCTAATTATTACAAACTATTAAGTTTATTAAAACTCCTTAACAAATAATTTAGTTTTATTGTTGAGAAAAATAGTTTGTTGTTCTTTTTCAAGAACGTGAAAATATACAATTCGTGGACAAAATAAAAACAAAAGAATATAAGAATAAAATGCTATTCAGAAAAAAATATTGATGACTAAATTATTATCAGGTTTGTTTAACTAGGGAAAAAGTATAACTATTAATAAATTATTTATTTTGAATGTCGTCTAATATAGTCATCAAAGGTCTTGAATGATTGATTTTTAATAATCATTCATTCATTCATATGACTTTCTGTCGATGGAATTATATTTTGGAAGGTTTTGAAACTAACATCTAATGATGAATAGGATACATTTTTAATTAATTTATTATAAAATTATAATCTTATCATCTAAGCATGCTCGTATTAAATTAAATCTATTTATTTTGAGACTACAAAACAACAAGTGTCCTTTGTCTCACATATAATTTGACATTACCGTATGACATTTCATCATTTCATTCATTGTCATTCGTTCCCTGCCTATTTTGCGGTTGCAACTTACGATTTGAATTATGGACTGCGTGTTATGATATTTTGCGACGACTGTGACTATTTTCAAGGACTTTCATGTTCGCTCTCTACGTGATACCCATTTTGAACACGGACTTAGATTGGACCCGCATTGTACGTTTTGAACACGGACTTGAACCTGCTTTACACGCCGACTCTGCTTTCCTCTCTCCTGTACAGTTCCTGGAAAATTGACAATTGTGTTTAATAATGAATAAAGCAATAAAATTATTTCTTTTACTTAGTTTTTGGGCATATTTTACGATATCCTTACCTAACACTAACCCTGACATAACCTATTTTTACCAAAATTGTTTTAAACTGTCTCTTCCCTAGTTTTTAGATAATTATTGTAATTGTAACGTGTTTCCTTTAATTTCAAATACAATTTGATGTATAATTCATTTTTGTCCGTCTCAGACATGTTTTTATATGTCCGAAAGGCATTTACAGTTTTGCAACACAAATTATATTTTAATAGATTTACGTACTAATTTAATTTTTCAAATCAACACAAGTAATTTAACAAGCTTTGTAATTATTATCATTCAAAATCATGTATAGTGAGCAATGAGCAAAAGATCCTAGAAGACTAAAATAATTTTCTATTTGATACGACATACTGGTATACGGAAATATGATGTTACACAGTTATTAAAGCAATTTCACACGTTAATGAAACTTGTATCACTTCTCATACACACATCTACACATCTACGGATACTGTTAATATCATTGTTTCAAAGCAAGATGTGATTTTTGTAAACAAAAGTTTTTACGTAACGTACGTAAATTCCAAAATATTTTCTATAAACAATTTTTTCTCATATTACCTTATAACATTAGCTATCCATATTATACAATTTCACTTCACTTTATATCGCGATTTCCACAAAATTACTACATTTCCGATGACAGTATAAAAAGTGTAATGGCCGCTGTTCGGTAAACGTTTGTTTGTTTATAACAATTATATCTTAGAATGAATCAAGGTATTTGTATATCGTATTTGATATAAGAGCTTTTAGGATACACACAACTGATTGATTTCTCATATTTGTGCGGGTTTTCTTACGTTGTCACGTCATTTTTGATGAAATTCTTTTCTAATTATTTTGAAAATATTTTGATGTTTTATTTCTAAGCATAAGTTGATCCTAACTTTCGCTATAAATATTCTATAGAAATGTTAAGAATAATGGAAGATTAGCAGTAGGTATAGATAAAACTACGTTCTCTAAAAACGTTGCCTGAAAAGATGGGATCACTCGCTTCTTATAGCTCTGTCTAGGCATACATCAATTTTAATTGCTTGATGAATAATTATCTAAGTAAATAATAAAACTAAAGTATATAATAAAAGTAATATTTATAATATTTTCATATAACAATGATATTTTATAGCGTTGTTTCTATTGCTAACAACTGGTAAACGAGCCTCATAAGAGATAAAATGAACAACGCCATCTATAAACGTCTAAAACATCGTCGTATACGCTTTTTCTTAAATAATGCTAAGTGGCCTCACTTTAGACATATCGCTAGCTATCGCAGTGTGAGGTAACTTAACGACTCATATTTTTTTAAATAGTTCTTTGGAACGTTTCCCATAGACCCATAAATTGTAGAGTTGCGATGTTTTTACAAAATGAGTTTTTGCTCATTTCCTGTTCACGAAAGATGTTGCTTTTGTTATATGTTAAAATATTAGTTTTAGATAGTATATTACAATGAAGCTTAAGCGGTTGACAGGGATACATATTTAACTTGGAAAGAATTTCTGTTAATAAAATTAGGCATCGTTCCAAAAGCTCTTTCCTATAACAAAAACTAACTGAACGCTTTCTTTTGCCAAATCTCGAAACATGCCTTATCGGAGCCGCTGTAAAGAATTTCGGAGCCAGGAAATTATGTAATCGAAGATGGCGGCTGACGAATGAGACACACTCATTCGTCAGCCGCCATCTTATCCGGATATATCTGACTATAGTATATGACTAGGCTTTGTCGAAGAAATGTAAAGGACGCACTGGTTATTGGGACTACAAGTATTTACTTTAAAATTTGACGTTACCTGTATGTATGTATATGACCGTGAAGGTATTTACCAGACATAGTGACTGACTAGACTAGACTCTACCGCCATTTTTAAACAATATACTGGAAGGAAATTTAAGCTTTAAAAATTATTTTTTTTGAAAATTGATGTAATTTGTGTCCTATGTCTGCGAGTGTACCACTACTTTCTACATTTGTTGTATTTGACACAGAGCTATAGTTTAGATAATAAAGACCACCTCCCTATATTATCTAAATACATCATCTGCCTACCTTCTCCGTGTTTAAGTAGCGCGAGTGTTTATTTATAAATAGAGACGCAAAGTAAATAAATCATATTCCACGATACAGCGCAACCAGAGCGGGGTTGAGATTCGTACGGGGATTAAACCGCGCCGCCCTTATCACGCAGCCTACAGCGTGATTAATAACGACCGTGTATGTTTTAAACGTAAAATATTTTACTGAGCGACGTAGCCTTTTTTTGTTCGTACTTAAACACTCGGATTATAGTGGTTAATTGTACGTATGTAATATTGTTACTAGAATTAACTAGTGACATAATATGCATATGCTATATATCTATATACACACACTCTTTTTTTTTAACAACAGGTAAAATGCGTTATGCATACCCCCGCACCGATGGGGACGGTGCGAGTGGTTATGTGGGACTC
>JWHW01041900.1:71587-91340 GCA_000931545.1 Papilio glaucus
CCTTCAGTACAATGACCGCTAAACAGTCTCATACGAACGTTTCTGATAACTGTGTCGGCGAGCGTTGTGCGCGTTGTGTAGTATATTGTCGAATACATAGTTCTAATAACTGCAAGTTATTTCATTCGATGAAATTGCGAATAATCCTTGAAAAACGCGTTAGCAATGTATTTGTGAACTCGTATCTTATCTAATTGTCCAATTTATGACATTACGGTTGCGACTTGCAACATGCAATGAAATACATATAAACTATATGCAAAGTAAATAGAAAATTTAAGTGTTTAAAATTAGTGCTGCTGTGACTTCGTTCGACGAGCACTTAGTATACGCTCTAGTGTTGTTTGCAGTGGCCATGGCTAATGCCTACAACACGACCACCGTTATAACGTCAGCGCCACCAAATAAATTTCAAACCAAGTCAATGAACACCGGTTTGAGTACACCTTACTACGTTTATTGAGTATACTAACCTACTGAATACACGATCGTCGAAGATTCACTTCTCAAATACTCCTGTGTACATGAAACAAGCTAAACGTACATAAGAGATTGCGAAAGCATCGCTTGTTTATCTTTGTCGGCAAATTGTATGCAAAAATACAAAAATTGAACTATCCGAAATAAATTAAGTTTACATATAAGTATTATTTGCATTGTCAGTTATTTTTTGATGATGATGAATCTGTCGCTCATAGTTCGATAATAAGCAAGCAGAGCCATGCAATATCTGGCGATAAGCACCGCCAGCGAGGCCATATCGCAGGCTATTAAGATCTCATAAGATAGCTGCGGGACAGCGGCGGCGAGCGTCACGCTGCTCCCCTCTCTAGGCAGATTACTGGACGTGACGCTAATCTGCACCCGATAGCTGATAAGATACCGCACGATACGGTATTTGTCGATAACTTGTGATAACGTGCACGCTAATGATACTGACCGTAAAAAGAAAAGATGAAATGACGATTGGGAAGACGAATAAAAAGGGATACTATAGAAGTGAGTTGTAGGGCAAGGATAGGGTTTCAAGAGGAAGGTGTAAGGAATCAGATTTGTGATCTGCTGTAAAGAGATCTAATAAAGACCGATAAGCGTAGATGGGGTGTTTAATTTTCGGACTTTTTCGGACGAATATTTGCCTTTCATTATTAATAATTCATTTGCCAATTCTAAATGTATGTACATATATCTGATATAAATACGACATGGAAGCTAAATCTAACAGCATAAGCCATGTTATTCATCACATAGTCGCACTCGCCTTTCCCGTCTTACATTGCCGGGATCGTAAGACCCCGCTGAATAATAATTCTATATCAAATACTAGTGTTGGGGTTGGGCCCTAACATTTAGAACATAAAGAAAACTAGGTAACAATAGACAGGGTTCGGTTGCTCCCCTGTTTGATTGATGATGAATGACTTCATGATGAATTGTAGCATTCCTAGTTTTATATTTAACCATAGAAGAGTACTTGTTTTTGGTCTTTTTTTAATTATCTGCGGACTCAATGCTGGAATAGCTGCGCTTGCAACATACCGAAACGCTGCCGGTACCTTACCGAGCAGGCCGCGTCGCCTGCTGGTGCTCGTCGCTGGTCTATTTACACCGATGTACTAAAAGCGAAGGCGACACACACAAATTGCAGCAGTTAATTATAACTCCGTATAATTCCGCACCGCGACCTTCGCTGCTCACACCAATATCATAGTGCAAACACGTCGCGGCTAAATATATGCCCAATACTGTGACTACGCTCCTGATAATTGCTTTTCAATTCATTACCATACACTATTAGTTTTACTCACAAGTCGAAAAAGGACTCAAACACAAGCTTACAGTCAAAACGTCTCCACTTAAACCTTCGTCTTAGGTCATTTAAAGTCACGGTTCATTATATATTCTGTTTTAAGAACTCTCGCTGTATAATTAAAACCGTTAACATTAAATACATTTGTTTATTTTCTTTTATAACAGCTATTTAAAATCATTTCATTTCTGCTACATCACTATTTTTACCGCGGTTCTTCAACTCTTTTTTTTATATCATACATGGCCAGTATGTGTCTATATGCATGGCCAGTATGACCTCCTTGGTAGTATATGGCCTCTTTAGTAAGAGTTACTGTTCTTTAGCACTAAAGACCCGCGTCACTAATAAGATACCTCCGCGACGAAAATAACTTTACAAGCTAAGATCCCCTCGGGATAACTTTAAGTAACTATTATTTTACTGATTGATATACACACAAGTAATCTTTAACATAATTATGTTCGTCCACAAACGTCATAACACGTATCCTAACACAATTATAAAGGTATCAGTAGTAGATAATACATCCAGTTAAAACACTTTCAGTTTGTATGTTTAATTTGATGTATGGATGTTTGTTACTCTTTCACACAAAAAGTACTAAATGGATTTCAATGAAACTTTACAATAATATAGCTTATATATCAGAATAACATATAGGCTACTTTTTATCACGGATTCTTTTTTTAATCTTTTGTCTACGTATATAAAAGGTGATGTCCCCTATGGATACCGAACCGGCTACCCGGGCGGGTCACTAGTGTTACATGAGCGTGCCTCGCGCTGCCCACACAGCCTATACGTGCACCGTTAATCTTATCAAACCTTTACGATCTCAACTATAAACTTGTTCGGCGTTTGTTAAAAGTTAAACGTAACATCTATACTATTGCTAGTATTTTTTTCCGAATTCAGTAAACTAATAGCAAAACGTATGAATGTAACGTCGCAAGGTCGTTTCAATGACGCGCTTTGATTGGCCGAGCGCGGCCAGGCTGTGCGGCCTTGCGGCTCCTTGATCGATTCGATGGGCGATACAAAATGTGACACAGACAAGAGTTAGGAATAATAAAACAACATCAATTTCAATAAACTATTAAGTAAATAGATACATTAGTAATATAGTATGTTTCAACTGAATATTTTGATATAGTATGATAGGAACACGATAAAATAGATGTATATTTATTTCGGACAGTACCGTACCGTACCGTACTATCGGCAGACGTAATGTACTTCTAATTCACAACGTGCAACCGTGTCCAAGTTTTATTTACTTTGGCTCGACATACGGTCTAGGATTCGACTACAAATCCGCAACTCCGAATTCTCTAGGTTTAACCTTCATGTGTCGGCCATAACAAGCATCATTTGTCTTTGTCTCACACATAGATAGTGTGACACACTGTGTGGTTGGCAAGGTAACAAAATGTCAACCGAAAGCCGCGAAAATTACGAAGGTCTAGTTGCGGCATGTGGTTTGAGTACAGCTTGAGCCTCAGATTAATAAAAATTGACACGTTCATTTAGCTCATTTGTAGTAGACAGAGACAGAAGTAGTAATGATGTAATTGGTAATTCTTACCACCCAATTAGGGGTGAATATGAATATTATACATTTTACGCAGCGGGGAAAATCATTATCATCAATTTCTGTTCTTTTTTATTGATTGTATGTGAGAGAAATGAGTGCATACTAGCGTAATTTGTTTGACTTTCTTTACGTTACGTAACCGTGGGTTCACACTGCCGAAAACATTCACATAAAACATTGTAATGCGAATGTTTCTGGCGGTGTGAACCCACGGTTAGATTTATATGTATTCATAACAGTCATCAGTTTCACAACTTAATGTGTGATAATGTATCGGTTAGTTCAATTGGGGCTTAACTCCATTACATTCATGCAAACTGTCCATTTAATTAATGTGTAATATTTAGAACGTTAATTTTATAGATAAAAAATAGTTCCACTCCAATTAGTTTGTATTGTATAATATCGATATTAAAAACGAGTTAACTAGAAAACATGAGATTTTATTAATTCTTGTACATTACAAAGTTACATTACCTACAGTAACCTAGTCTATATTATTACCCAGCGACGTCAGATAGGGGCATCCAGTAGATAATATAGGATCTTAAAATGGCAAAAGACAAAAGTAGCTCCTGTGACGACTTCACCAAACTAACTTAAACACAGAACGTCTTTAAGTGAAATTCTTAAACAACACTTGTATTTAAATAATGGATACCTATCGCGCACTTCAATGATCGCTTCTCACTATATCGCAACACCAGACATACTGAACCTAAGAGAGTGGACACACGAGCAATCAGAGCGGATATCAACTAAAAAGGATTCGCTAAGCGCAAAACACAGTTCGATATTTTACGTGGTTAAGATTACCACTCATACTAAATGGCTAGCATTTAAAAAATATACAACTGCCTCTTCTAGTTGTAAAATTTAGTTATCGTTTCTTGTAATAATATCACCATGCATCCGTATAATGTAGTATGTGATTGTGCAGGGTCCAGCGTCCTACATCGACTGATCCCGTATTCCGGTGTGCCGCGTACTGTTCCCGACGCCCTGTCGTATTGAGGCTAATCTCCGGCAACACGCGAAACTATCGTTACTGTTGCAATATCCAGAAAGTTTATCGTGTTTATACGTATCATTGTCATCAACTGAATAAGTGCATACCGATATTTATAATAAGAAAAAAAAAACAAACGCAGTAGGACTGCCGGCTGTAGTGACAACTCAAAACAAGTGGAAAGGCGCGACAGTAGTTCAAAAATAAATAAATAATCAATAAAAATAAACCCTTGCATCTTAACAATAAAATTCAAAATTGAATACAAGGAAAAAAAAATAAAAATTACCTACGTCAAACTGTTCCAAATTCAAATAAACATGTTATAGATTATTAAAATAATTTACAACTAAGTTTAAAATGATGTGCCAGGATATGGTCAAGACAATAGTCGGGTGGCGGATTCGAACCCACGACCTCTAAAGTTAACCATTAGGCTATTGGCGAATAAAATTTGACAAAACTTTGTCATGTTAATTATGAGCACAACATACATTTATATTTGTTGCGGTAAGCGAAGCGTTGCGACACAATAACGGGTATGCGGCGCGCGACACAAGGCCGCTGGTATTAACCTTTCCCTTACAAATAAATATTGTGTTCAGTTCAACCATACATTGTTATTTTCTTGTCATTGATAAATTCAAATCTTATAAAATGCATTGTTAGCTTTAACTGTAGACTTGTAAATGACAGCACAAGTCAATCCTTTTCTCATACAACTAAAAACATCAACTAAAAATTATCATGTCATCATGAACCAACTGAACTTTACCAATGATGTGTGAAATCTGATCAAAATATTTATAAATTCTCTTAATATCCTCCCCAATTTTGTGAGGCAGTAGTTGCAACCAATCATAATGTATGGTACATATAGGCAGAAGCGGCACAAAAGTACAGTGTTACCATGCCTGCTTACTATGTTACTATAATTCTAGGTGTATATTTGTGGCCTGAACATTACAGTACCGCATAATTATGCGATGTCGTCACAAAATACAGTTAAACCACCCTGCAAACTATTGTAACTGAGAATTAATTCACAAGTTAAATATTTATTTACACAAATAACCTGGATTGGCCACAGGTGATGTCGCTTTTCTCAAGTTATCTTTTGAACTTTTCTTGAGATTAAGCCAACATTTGATGGTACATTTAGAAGCCAACAAAAACAGCCAGGCAAACTAACCACTAGGTTATTTTGTATCAGGGGGCACCGGTGTGTTCAACTGGAGATCCCAGAGCGCCCGCCCATCGCACAAGAGGATGCCCTTTGAGGGGTTTTAGCAAGTACAACTTCATGTATCTCTGTGTTTCTCCACTCCAGGAGCAGGGTATATTTTCAAAGATTTCTTCTCACAAAAAAAAATCTTTGAAATTATGAAAAGCTATTTTAAAGGTGTACTTTTAAATATCAAATATAATCAATACCTACAGAGACTTATCTTTTCACAAATATGACATCCATTCAAATAAGATGTAAAATTTAAGATAAGTTGGCGTTGCATATCAACTTAAGCATTAAAATACATAACATTGTAAAATCATCTCAGTTGCAAATACTCTACTGACTGATATAAATGAAGAGAGCATATAACACACAGCGTTGAAAAAGGGTTATAGATATTACCGGTCTATACTAAGGAGGGTATAAAAGGCTAAAGGACTTGAAGAGAGCTCTTTTGTCTACCATTATGAGGACACAAGCCATCTGGCCATGCCATGTTTTACAACATCATTCTTTCAATTATTTATCCCCTCCTTTTATCAAACTGTAGTCACAATATAAACTCTCCCTCATAGGCAACCTCATATTTCAAATATGTCTTGTTTTTATAAAATTGAATTAGATGTTCATACACAAACAACAAATTAGAATTGCATATTTTAGCGCATTACAATAACATTTATATATTGATATCACAATGGTTTTATTTATGGAGTTGTTCATCTGCTACCGAGTCTAATTGTCTACTTTTCTGCTTATCCCGTTACAATTACACAATTAAATTTGATGACCAACAAACAAAATAAGCTACTGCCCATGGAGGATGAGTCACGGACATTCATGTTAATCAGCATTGTAAACAAGTTTTTGCACAACACATCATTATTACTTTAGTACAAAGGGAATGGAAATTTTGCTAATGAAGTATTTTAACACTTTATTTTGCGGAATAATTTTATAAAGATTTACAGTTAGAACAATTCCCACTTAGCTAAAATTTGTCGTAGGCACTGGTTAAAATTATACTCAATTTTTAATGTAATAAACACGAAATACTAAGCCATTATGGTATCAAAAAATAATCTTTTTATATTTTTTACAGCACAAGGGGGCAAACGAGCAGCGGGTGCCTAATATAAATGATTACCAATGCCCATGAACATCCACAACACCAGATTAAATTGAAAATCTTTTAAAACTTATAAAAGATTTTTTTTTCATAGAACTGTGGTCACAAATGCCTGTAATAAAATTAATAATGAATGGAGAAATAGCACAATAAGTATACTTAAAAAAGTATAAGGCATAAAAACTTAAAAGAGGGTAACTTGTACGAGTATAAAAAATTAAAACAAAATGTATAACAATTAAATTAAATATTTAACTTCTATTTACCTTTTCATAATAAAAATACTATTATGTTCATGCATTATTTGTAATGAATATATTATATATAATCAGTAAGGATAATAAGACAAACTTATTAAGAAATAAAAAAGTAACATACATTAATGTTTGAAATTCTTTGTCATATTTAGTAATTTTACATGTTTTAATCTAATTGACGAAAAAACATCAGCTGTTACTACAAACTGGTAATTAAACAATGCTAACTGCTCCAATATCTTAATCAATTTATTATATGTGTTAATACTTTCAACTTACTGAATAATAAACATAATGAGGTAGCATTTTATCAAAACTTATTTACAAAGGTGTTTAGCAAATATTTTACATGGGTACAATCAAACATTAAAAAATCTTACCTTTTCAAGTTCCTTTTCTATTTCACCGGCGCGAATAACCAAGGGGCCGCGCACTGCGTATTCCAACTTTATGATGTTGGGGTTCATATTTTCAATCGTTACTGCTTTAGATGCCATGGTGCGTGTGTTCGAGGGCTTATTGCAATACCATATACACAAATCACTCGACTCCAACCTTCTCGCTACACCCGACCACAAGCGACTGGAGCCGGCGGCGCGACTGCGACTTATCATCCACCTCATTGAAGACATTCTGTAATCAATTTCACAACTCTACAAACATCGTAATGGTTCCAAATCGGGCACTATTTGAGCAAACACTTGTAAAATTTAGATAAAAGTTAAAGAAATATTTTAGAAGTAGTATTTCCAAAAAGCAACAGTAATACTTATGGCGGATTTAGACTAATTTACGGCAAATTTTTCGGTCTGCCAGATTCGTATTGCTTTGCTGCCGATCAATAATTATCAGTCAAAAATTGAGATCTTTTGTTATTGGGATTTCGTTTTTAAAGAACAACCTTGAAAGACTGTAACTGTCGTCGTCGTTTCAGCCAATTTTCGTCCACTGCTGGACGTAGGACTATACTTAAGTTCTAAAAATCATTTTTATACTAATTAATGCTACCATATATTTTCTTCTAAAGATAAAACGATTAAGTCGAGAATAAAGCAATATAATTAAATATAGTGAGCCTAAGCATTACCTATATACCTACAGTTATTACGTAAACCTAATATACTACGCTATGTTATGTTATCTATCAGTTATCTATTACATAAAGTTGGAGTTGCTCTACGTATATCATAATATTTTCTTAATATTTTACTTTTGCGTGACAGTTGGATTGGAATATTGGATTTGCAAATGGCAACATTAACGTCATAGCTTATGTACTTAAATAGAACTGGCATAAGCGTACACCTGTAAGAGACAGATATATGTACAATGCGTGAAAAATACAATGCTGCCAGGTTATGGAAAATCTCCCTAATAATTATTATTATTTTCATTCGGTGTAAATAAAAATGTATCTGTTATATTTTATAGTGCCCGGAAGGCACTAGAAGGCTTCAAAGATGTTAAAATATTTTTAATTCTTTCAAATAACTTATCAAAAAATCTTTAACAGATTTTATACATTTTTTTTATCCCTCAATTGTAACAATGAACTTCATCTTCTTGTCAAAGAGACTCTTGTCTAAACGGGGTACTTCAAACAACGAGCATAATAAAACTACCTAAAAGAAAAGATAAAAGATTTAATCTCCCTTATAAAAATTTTATTTGGCGAACAGTTAAGCCGCAAAAATCGTTTTAATAATAAGAATCTGTACACAGAGTACATCGTCGATTCCATTAAGATCCTGAGCGAAAATATCAAGTGAAAGCATCTATAACTTTACTTGCTCCGTTTTTGCGTTATAAAACTAGGGACTGATCGTACCAAAATATTTTTTAAAATGAAATAAAATTATTTTTTAGTTGTTTATTGTCCTTCAAACAAAATTGACTTCGTTTAAATATCGCAGATTTTTGTCTGTCCTTATCAATTTTTTTCAGAATATATATTCTAACACTTTGCTATTATTACAGATAGCTTTAATTTTAAGAACATAATACATATATGTACATTCTTTTACGTATGCACTGGCTTTTACAGAAAAAGAAATCCCCGTCTTATGTTTGTCCAGAATTATTTCAACTTTCATTCCAGAGCTTGAAGGTCCATCCGATTATGAAGGAGGAACGCGATCAGAACATACTTCGTCGGTTTTTAGTTTTGCCGCCACGAATCCATATTTCTAATTTCTTTAGAAATCTGAAATTTTAAAAACTTTATTAATAAAAGACAAAACACTGTGATTACGTATTCGACTTTAATTTTTAGTTTATAAATTTTGTTCATTACTCATTACCACACCAAAGGGTAATTTTCCAATATCGCATCTGGTATCCCTAAAATTTCTTAAACAAAATATAACCCAATCAAATTCAAATTGGCGGACAAGTTCAGTAAATAGCAATTTAAAGCTACTATCTAATACTAATTTAATGAATTAATACTAATGATTACATGAGTTTATGAATTATTTCTATTGTTGTCGTCGTTTGTGGCACCATATATCACTTAATATTCGGTTGCTACTTCATTTCTTGTAAAAAATTTTTACAAATCAATCAATCAAATTAATTAAACTGGAAATCGTACTTACGAATGAAAGGTTATATTTTCGGATTTCTGTTCACTACGACTCTTTCAGTCTATAACAATAATAATACAACTATAATATATAATACATCACTATGTTTTTAATCTCATTATAATACTTATATATTATATATAATATACTTACGAGCACAGGAGCTAGTGTTAAGCGATAATATTTCACTTATAATTACGAAGTTAATATCTAACATTTCACTAAGTTGGTCACAATTTAATATGACACCAACGAAAAAAAAAATGAAACTCACTGACAAGGACAAAAAATTATTCGACATATCTTTCATTCCTAGCAGAGTGTATATTCGCGTACAGATATCGTTCATTCGCGAGACGTCATTTGCATGGCAAATCCAGATAATACTTGATCCTAGAGTGCCATGCTCACGTTACAGTCTTTTTTTTTAAACCTGCTTTGTATGTTTCGTGAAAGTTTAGAGAATAACAAGAAAAATAATCAGATTTTTTTATGAAATGAAGTTGAATTTATTTTTATAATAAATTTAAATGCTTAGCCTCTGATAACACTGCATAGGACTATGAATATGATAAAAGCAGATAATGTTTATTGCAAATTCATGAAAATTAAATAATACGTTGATTAATTGATTATGTAACATTAATTGACATTACATATACACATTAAATACATGTTTTTGAACTACAAAAAAATAAACCGCGTTAGACACAGTAAATTTATTTAATAAAAATTTATATTTAATGCATTAATATTTAATGTTTGTGATATGTTTTATATTTTTAGTAAATATTTGCTACACTGTTATTTCGAAAGCTAATATACCAAAACATACCTGGAATATATTTTCTTTAAAATATAACTAATTATTTACCACTGTCCACAAATACTGTGCAGAAGGAACTAATATACACATTAAATATTTATGCGTCACTTCATAGAATTAATAATTACATTAATGATTGTCACTGAGAGAGTAAGAAACAAATTGTGCACTTAGTGTTATCTTGTAATTCTTAGCTAATGTCATGATGAAATAAAATAAACAATGTTTTTATGATTAGATAAGAGACTGACTTCGACGCTTAGCATTCCGATATTTGAATAAGGAAAGCGCATAAATGTTAAGCTAAATCATTGTTTAAAAAATTAAACTTTCCAAGGTTTAAACAAATTGTTTTTGTTTTTCATAATATAAGCGTCCGAATGGTCCGAACCTTGTAACTTGTAACGACCGTATTACAGCCTTTACATTTTGCTTCGAATTGCAATTTGTTTACGAAATGGATTAACAGTGTGTAGTAGGTTGATTAATAGATTAAGATTATATTAACAACAGTAACATCCTTAACAAAATATTATATTTTCAGTAATACGACATTTAACCAATTTTTTTTTGCAAAATAGTTCTTGGCTTTAAGAATTGTAAATAAATAAAGGCGTCATCTGTTAGCTATGTGAGGTATTAGGGAACTGTGTAAGCACATTACTTCGTTCCCATTTGCAATACTGGTCAAGAAATGGTGCTATGTTAAATAAATACATTTTTAAACCACTTTGTAATTTAGAAGCAAACATAAGTTCCCAGTGTGTCTGAATTACTAATTATTTGAATTAAATAAATGTCTTTGGTTACTTTAACATTTGATAACTTTCGTTTTTGAATGAAATTTGCGCCTTAAACTATTACGTAATTGAATTAAATAAAAAAAAAAACATTTGTAAAAATATTTAATTAAATCTTAAATAATTTTAATACACATTTCCATATATTGAAAAAACAAAAGTGTCATCTGTTAGCAAAACGAGGAAATTTGTGTAAGCATATAACTTCGTTCTCATTTGTAGTAGTGATCAAGAGATGGCGATTAATTTAAAAATATATTGGGTACTTACCGCATTGAAATAATTATCTGATAGAAAAAAAAATCTCTGTGGAATAATAAAAATCTACTATTATTTAAATGATATTATTTTCTTAGTTAGTCCATGACTTTTATTTCTTATATTTTCATATTTTTGCATTGTACATTTTCGTACGTTGGGATAAGAATAAGATACACATATTTATATTAAACTATTGATCCGCCCCGTGTTCGGTCGGGTAGCACCAGGCAGCACTAACTATGTGGATGCGATCGCTACCAAACTTAACAGGAACACCCGCTGGGCCAACCTGAACGTTTCCTTAAAATATTAAGTATCTAAATCGGTCCAGCCGTTTCGAAGTCTATAGGGAACATACAACTTTCATAATTTTTTATTTCATATGAACCTTCTCCTGACAATAACAAACACCAAAAAACCACAGCCTGTGTTAAAAACTGCTGACAGAAGTGAAAACTCAAAACAGGCTCGACAATGGACAATCAATAAAAAACAAGAAGATTCAAAATTGAATAGAAGAAAAATAAATGAAAAAAAGTTCGTCGAAACTGTTCGAAATTCAAACAAGTTCCGATCGCCTCGCGCTATCACACTTTACGTACCGCTCTAAGCCCACATTCACCAGCTTACTGCACAAGTCAAACGCGCCTAAAGAAGTCTTCACTTCAAAAAAGAATTAGCGATTACTTATATAGTTTTTATAGAAGAAGGAAGCGAACGAATAAGAAGTTCACCTGATGATAAGCTACTACCAGATGAATGACAAAGCTTGTGCCAGCTATAAACAATTTTCAAAACGTCAGAACTTCGGAAATAGAAGAGACTACTGAGACTAAATACAGCCTTTTACTTAGATCGGTAACTCTCCCAAATACAGATCCCACGAGTCATGTACCACGTCATGACAACATACTACATTTTTATTCTAGGTTCTAGGTAATTATATGGTACGAATACTAAAATGAGTTTTAGCAATTTTATTTGCAGTACAAAAGTATGAATTTTGTATAGAACATTACGAATATAAATGTATGTGTGTATGAAATACATAAACGCATATTCAAACAAGCAATTTAGCGTTATTGCACATTTTCATATTGGCAGTGATTGCGACTCGCGTTGCATTGCAATTTCAGTTTTACGACTGTAATTTGGCAGATTGCAGCCGCAAATAACGGCGGCGGCGGCGGCGCGGACTTTGTGGGGATTTGCGGAGGCCGCGGTCTCTGCTCAAATCTCCGAACCGGCGACCGGCGCGTGACTGTACCTGAGCGCTGCGAACGTATGTGACTGTATGGGCAGGTGTGCGTTCAATGTACGACGATTTAGGCGTTTCATATAAAATGGCACTTTAAAATGTCTACATTAAGTTTTGGAATCGTTCGTCACGGGCTAACTCATAAATTATGCATTGCTTTTCGCAAGTCGGGTCGAAGTGCATTTTCGTAGGAATCTCTTTCAAAGTGGCTTTCTCTGTAATACGTGCCCCTGCCGTGTCCCTACACAATTTTTATGAGAATACATTTTAATGTGGAAAATTGATGAAGTCTGCGCGCTGGCTCTTCACACAGCACTGTGGCCAGAAGTGGTCCTATGTATAAACAATCATTTAATAAGAAAAAAAAGGCTATTTGTAACTATTTTTTGGAATAAAATATTTGAATATTTTTATTATTTATTTTTGTACTTTTGTTTGAGAAGTCGTCAAATCAAAACAAGATACAGGGGGCGGACCCTGATCCCTGGATAGTACTCGAGGGCATACCTGAAAAAACAAAGTGAAGACCTATGATTTGTACCAGTCCAAAATATTATCGGACGACGAAACAAAACGAATGCAAATGATCACTTCGACTTTTGGCTTCTATTTTTCTTTATCAAGTAGCTCTTGGGCCCTTGGAGGCTTTTTATATCCACGAGGCCCTGGGCTACAGCCCTAAAAGCGTTAACGCACATCGGTCCCAGCAAGGTACTACAACATCCAAGTGACGTTTTAGTACCTCTTTGTCCTCCTAATTAGACAACCGATGTGACCAGTGCAGTGATTTTTAATGTACTAGATCTAAATACTGAAAATAAAATGGAAAATTTATTACATCAGAGTCTTATAAAAAAACAAATCCAAAAAACAAACATTTAAAAATCTGTGCAGCCGTTTATGAATTATAAATGGGTTGCTTTATCAGTTTGCTGCTTTATGAGTTTAGAACCTGAACCGACTGACTGAGACTGTAGCGCACATTACATAGTTTTTAATTGATTTAAGAACATTGCTTAATTTTAAACTTTAGAACCCGCTAACTAATAAATCGGAGTTTGCTTCCCAGCTGTACGTCATTTTCAAAGCAACTATTGTGGGGTTTACAGATTAAACAATATTTTCAACCTTGCATACCGAGGAGGGTTGGCGTCGGGCAGGCGTAAAAACCAAAACCCATACAGTATAGACTACAATCATACTGTA
The DNA here is from genome assembly GCA_000931545.1 of Papilio glaucus. Taxonomy (NCBI): domain Eukaryota; kingdom Metazoa; phylum Arthropoda; class Insecta; order Lepidoptera; family Papilionidae; genus Papilio; species Papilio glaucus. Next base: position 85,557 of record JWHW01041900.1, read on the forward strand.
CGGACCCCACGTGTGCGGGACAAGGACAGGGAGGTGATGAGTGCAGGCACGCGGTTCAAGTTTCGTCTATGAAGAGGGCATTGTTTTCATGTACAATGTAAGTATCAAGGTACAATGCCCGTACTGAAGTTCATTTTATATGGTACTAGACTCACAGGTAAGGCACAATGTGCACTAGACATGAACCAGCTATGGTTAATATCGTCGTATAGATGTTTTTGGCCTTTTACTATTGTAAATTGAATTTAAATTTACGTGTCTTTAAAGGTGTTTGTTATAGTTTAAATATACTGAAAATACACTTGGCCTAGAATTTAATTAACAAGTAGTTAAGCCGCAAAATAAATTTTATAATAAAGTAACGCAGAGAAGTTAAGAATGACTCGAGTTAAAGTTTGTTAAGTCTTTGTTAACGACTGCTTTTATTCTCCAGACGCTTTCTCTCATTTTGCGGAGCATTTCTGTAAGCTTTGCGGTTTGATCGTCCGCGGCAGAACTACACGGCGCCCGGACTACTAGGCGACTAGGCTACTAAGATTAGTGCCTACAGACTTGGCGACCTGAGTTTGTAAACTTTCGTACATTTATGTACAAATTAATAATGACATCTTGATTGAAATCCAATCTTGATGACGGGGAATTAAATAATACTTTGTATGTTGGACATACTGACTACCTGTCGTTTATTACTGTATTTGCCAATCTACATTCATACAAAAAGTCATTGCATTCCATACAAAAGTAGGATGAGTAAAAGTTATTGTAATGTACTGTGTTTTTCTTATAAGGGATTATTATTTCGTTACTGGTGACGCCTTATATCACAAATTTGTGTACAAAACAAAACACCTACTTAAAACATTTGATTTTTCCTTCAAAAGTGACAACAAATTTATTTTAATTAGAGAAAATTCGTCGACAGACCGGTGCTCCAACTAGATAGTAGAAGAAATTGTTAATTATATTTTGAATATTATAAGAATTTATGAAAAATGATTATGCATTTAAAAGCCGTAATGTTTAAAAGTCAAGTGCCATTACTTACGCCCGAACGCGCTCAGCGCAGACAACAAACTTGATAAATTTTATATTAGAATTAAATTAATTAAGATTCTTTTGGAATGAATTTTATTAAACAAATTTTCCATGAAAGAAAGATTTAAAACTAAAACCAAGAAAAAGCCGAAGCAAAAAATTTATATTTCATTAACGAGCGACAACTTTCTTATGGGAGAAGGTGGCAACCGAGCGGGTCGCCTGATGGTAAGTGACCGCTACGCTACGCTTGCTCCCCGTCCAATCTTCTTCCCATTCTCATCCTATACTTATTAGGAAATAATGAGAAGGGGAAGAGAACTGAAATCGGGCCTCCGGCACCTCCCTCGAATGAGTGAAACGCAGTAGAGTACTTCTACTTTCACCAGTCTGGCCGGGGCACATTCATGCAGCAGATGTTGTTGCGGGCTTTGTGGCTAAGACAAAACACTAGTTAATAGACTGATCATCATGTGTTCGAAGATAGCAGGTAATTAGCGCAAAGTTTCTTAATCTCGCCGCCGGAGCATCAGATCAGACAAAAACATTTACATTCTTATAAGGGGGATTTTATTGTACGCTCTGTATCTTCCGGTGCGTTGCGTTAATTCTATACTGTTATTGCCACATGAATAAAACAGTGACGGACAAAGCCTTCAGACCTGGGTATTTACAAAAAGTAAAAAACAAAAAATAGAGAATACACAAAAAGCAATGGAGAGAAGCAAACTACGGATCAGAAAAATACATAAAGTACGAAGCGAGGAGACAAGACGGAAAACAAAGATTACAGATGCACCGAGACAGGCTCTAAGAATAAAGTGGCAATGGGCTCGTCACAGCGCACGCTGCACAGAAAGAACGTGGACAATAGAGACCTCCAAATGAAAGAGGATGGTGCCTTGAGGCATGACAAAGCCGGTAGACCAAAGCAGCGTTGGGAAGACTACATCCTGCGGGCGGTGGGATAGTATTGAGCGGGGCAAGGTTAGCGAAAGGTGGAAAAGGTTGGGAGACGGCTACACAAAAAGGGCTCCATATACCAAATTAATTAATAATAGTAATTACTCTAACTTTTACGTAAATATAATTATTAATATTTGAAATGTAGAATATGGTTTATAGAATTATTATTATGATTGCCATACAAGTGAAATGTTTGTTAATTTTCGATGTGCCATTATAAACTCGCTGTAACGATGTCCGTCGGTTCATTACTGTGGGCCGAGTATTTTGGGCTCGCGTCGGCGTGGCGCGAGGCTGACGGGCCTTTATTAACTGAAAATTAAGCTCGGGAAAATCTGTATAGTTGTGTATCTAGGTAATTGTGTACCACTCGCCCTCTAAGGTTAAAAACTAAATGAAGCTTACAAACTTCACAATCGGTCGGTGACACATACAGAAACGAAATGTTCTATTTTGTGTTAATAAAACACAGTTTCGTCTAGGATAGGCGCTCGATCGATCCTGATGGTGAAATGAACGTTTTGATGAGGATGAAGGCACATTCAACTCGGCTTATACCTGAAGTTACTTATTATCAAACCGGCATAAAGTTAAATTTAACCACAGTTTGATGAGTCCGACGATGTAAGAACGGCTCGGCGGCGCAAACTTGACGCAACAACTTTTAATTGCTGTTCGGATAAACAAACTTCTTATAAACGTGCGCTTTATAATATACATTTTCATTTACAAATTTTCTTTGCTTTGGAGCTCCGAGATACAATTTTGAAAGAGAATAAATGTCTCTCAGTGTGAGATGTACGCTCGTGAGTTAGACAAATAATTTGGTGCAGCATTGGATTCCTTGCTCCGATGTCTAGACCGAGTCTAGGGAGTTACGATTTGGCCTGAGGTCGTCGCCCGAGGACAGGTCGAGCTCCGATTGCAGGGTTATCGGCGCGTGCATACGTCCGCATTAAGAAATAGTTATTGTAACCCAATCTCTTTAATTGACAGTGTGCACACTGGATGAATATTACGAAACCCTTATACAATTCAAAAGCTAATTTTATGGACATGTGTATAATGAAAATCGAAGCGTATATATATTAACTTATTTATAAATATTGATTCGTTTATATAAAGATAAAACTTATCAGCCCCAGGAAATCCCCTTCAACAACGTCATACGAGTGCCACTCACGTCTGTAACAAACTCTTAAGCAATCTCTTGTATCTTTCAACAGATCCGAGCGAGAATACAATCGTTGTGGACACAAATAATTACGATCAAACGAAATTATCATCAAATAGCCAGCATATAGGCTGGTTTAAAGACTTAGATCAGTGCTTCTCAATTTTTATTAGTTCGCGTACCCCTCAATAAAACGAATGTACTGTCCTTACCAACCCAACACTCACAGTCCGGCGCCTTAGTAAGTTATTAGTTATAAGGTCCATTTTAACCTCCATAATATTTTATAACAATTATTATAAAACTAAACTATGTTAACTTCTTGGTATTTCCACCATTACCAATATAATTATCATATATCATATACCCCCCGAGGATACAAGTACCAGAGGTTGGAAATCCCTGACTTAATACATCATATTAGCACATCATTTAAGTATTTTGCATCCTTGGTGATCGGTTAGGACAGAACAATCCCATGGGAGTGTTCTGCAGTCTTCAGGCATACAGCTTCGTATTCACCTTAGTAGTTTTGTTAGCTAGTTGTTTAAAAATGCGCTCGAGTCTCACACACCTATGTTGTGCGTGTCGTCGTGTTCAGTTGTTATATTAACTACTCGGCAGCCTTGCTATCCATGTGTCTGTCAGAAAAATGAATGTGTAGTGTATGTTGCTTTTCGTAGCTACAACGATCGATCTTCTAGCACACAATGTCAACAGAGGCAAAACTGGAACTTCTCGTTGTATTTTGTAGTTTCGAACTTCCAAGTTCTTCTAGTTTTCACATGGTATTCGAATACATAGTAAAAATATAGTTGACCTCATAAAGTGTTCTTATCTGTTCGTAAGAACCGGAACACTTTAACTTGAATATTAATGCCATTAACTTGAAGCGAAACTAAGTCCGAGCGGATCTGTTGGCAGCGGTGCCGTAAACAATCTTATAAATCAGTTTCTTTTGGGGATTGTTCGGCGTGCCCGGCGCTCGCGGGGCCCGAGGTTATTGCGGGGGTAGCGGGAAACACGCGCGGTCCGGAGGGGTTGGTGGGGGGTTGTTCCCCCAGTTAATAAAGCAAATTGTGACCGCGCACAGGTTTATTGCTTCAAGATATTCAGAGCTACACGTCTCGCTGCATTTTGCGTAAATTCCTATTTATAATGTTAGAACTAGAATAGGATGCCAGAGATGAGACCGCAAAATGTACGTAAGTGGATTTTATCACAGCCTCTCATTTACCCCACTTTACAAGATATATAGTTAGGTTCGGTGAGGCGAGGGCTTTCAAAGTTCCCATCGTTTTAAGTCACAATCTATGCAGACAAATAAAATTGAAGTGTCTGTATGTAATATCAAAATTAAATTCCCATACCCAGTACACATGATGTATATACGGTACTTATAACAAAAATACAATTTTTAAAATTTTTGTCTGTCTGTCTGTCCGGTTATTCCAAGTAATCTCCAAAACGACTGAACCGATTTGGATGGGACTTTTACTGAAAGATAGATTATATTGCAAGTATTCAAATAGGCTACATTGATTTCAGCAAAATAATTAGGGTTCAGCGCAAAAAGTTAAAAACACTCGAAATTCTAACCAAAATTACGCGGCGCCGTATCGACAGCGTCGCTCGCTACCTGCTATATCACGAAGGTTGCTTTAAGCAGTAAAATAATAACCTAAAATTACTTGAGTCTTTTATTGAAGTGTAAACTTCTTTGGAGCCAGTGGTAGTGATGGTAATGGTGGTAGCGTTGGAGGTGATGTGGTGGTGGTGGTGGTGATGTTAGTGATAATGGTGGTAGCTTTGGTGGTTATGTGGTAGTGGTGGTGGTGGTAATGGTGGTAGCTTTGATGGTAATATGATAGTAGTGGTGATGGTGATGATAGTCATCACCATCACCGGTTTGATGGTGGTGGTAGTGTTGGAGGTGGTGATGATGTGGGTTTGATGATGGTGTTGGTGGTTGTGATGATGATAGTGATGGTGGTGGCGTTGTTGATGATGTTTTATTTGATTAAAAGCGGACGAAGTCGCGGGTAACAGCTAGTATTTAAATATAACACTATGTGTGACAATAGAGACAGGACATATAATAAAATATTTATTAATTCAATGTTTCACACATTCTCGTCGGTCGACATTACGCGAAGCAATCTACTTTGTACCCTGCGATCTGGGGCGATATCTTGAACTCATTCATTTAACGGAATTCATGCTAACAGTTGTAGATCTGACCCTGGCTGTTGTACCCTGAACTTGTAGGTCAGCGAACCTGACTTATTATGACGTGAAAACACAATGCAGGTGCTAATGCTAAAACACGAAACAATAGTCCGCACGTCGGTACTATTCTCCTGTGACATATATAACTGCAATAAACTGTTTCGAATATTACAAGGCGCTGCGTACAACTCGTTTCGTCCTGCTTTATCGATGAGATGACCTTATGACTGTTTGTTTTACGGAAAATAATAATTTCTACAAGAACGGTAAAGTCCCGACGCTAAGCAAATTCGTTGACGACAATTGGTCGCTTTGCACGCAAATAAACCAAAAATTAATTGTTACAGTCTAATTTAAAATTCACGTTATACCCTCCCCCC
>JWHW01041942.1:0-11126 GCA_000931545.1 Papilio glaucus
ATTAGAGTTTAATTTTTTGTGAATGGATATATTTAATTAAAGAATTTAAAACTTTTTTTGTCGGTGGATGAAAGAAACAGAAGGGATTTAAGATCTATGGGTTTGGGCACACAGGAAGGGAGAACGTTATACAGGGAAACTGTTCTGTTTGGGCAATTAAAAAGAATGTGGTCTACAGTGCCCTCCTCAAGGCCACATACACAGATGGGGGATTGGATAATACCCCATCTGTGCAGGCGTGAAGTTAAAATTTAAAGTTGCCGCTCAGGTTGACTTCCCGCTAAAAAGTCCATGAAAGGGACTATAGGGGCAGGGTTGCCACTTGATTTATGAATTTAAATTAAAGATCCAAAATTGAAAAGGAAAAAATACCGGCAATCTGTTGTAAACAAACTAAAATAAAAACAGAAATAGTGGGGTACATGAAAAAAGATAGCTAAGCAGATATACGTAAATACTTTGCAAAAATAAACGTGCCCATTATAAAGGAAAAGTCAGAACTGATATTCAAGAAACCTTTTGCTCTACCACTAAATATTAATAATAAGATAGCTGATTACACCATTGAACAAAGTGGTTGTGCAATGGATGTAATCTTGATTGTTTTGATCTTGATATAAGTACGCTGCCTAAAGTTTTTGATAACTTTTTCACTTATAACCAAAAAGTGGAATTATCTTCTTTTAGAACAATGGAGGAGGGGAAGATGGCATTGCAAGCCAATTCAGAAAACATTAATGTGAAAAAGAGAGAAGTACTCAACTTTTGATAACAAAATCAATACATTATTTTAGTCATGGTTAATGATAAATTTATCCAAAGTTCAATGCTGTTCCCATTCATCCCGTTTCACTGAGTTCTTACTTCTTAGTTTGAGGTATTGGAGCAGGAGAGGAAGTATGTTATATGCTTCAGTGGTGTTTGGTGTGTGTGATTACAATATTTTCTCAATCAATGTCATTGTCATTTTAATGTTTTTGACGTTCAAACAACAAGTTTTTGTTTGGTTGTTGTTATACTTTTACCTAATCTTAAGTTTTATCATTGCGATTTCAACATATATTTAATGTTATAGATTAAACCAACATTTAAAAATAATGGCAGCTAAACAGAAAAATATTTTTACTCGAAGTAAACCGCTTATTAATATTTACAGCGGTATAGATGAGGAGGGGAAAAAGGTGTGTTCAGTTTCAATATCTCGTTTTTCTTTAATATACTTATATTTTCGGTTTGAACCTTAACTAATTAAATTGATAAATTTAGGTTGAAGTTCGCGAAGATGCCGAACAAATTGTGAAATGGCATGAAATATGCGATGCGCTGGTTGCAGCCGGATATTATAGAGCTCAACTGCAGGGACTTTCTGCATTCGATAAAATTGTTGGAGGTCTATCATGGTGTATTGAACTTTGTGATATTGATGTCGACATAAGCCTTCTGTTTGAGGAGAATCTGACAATTGGTAAAAAAATGTAAGTTATGAACTTACATATTTGCTATTTCATTTAATTTTGGTTTAAAGTTTGGTGTGTTAATTTGTATTGGCCCATATCACTATAATATTTCTGATTGGTTCATAATAAGTTAGAATTTCAATAACATTTCCAAAGTCATGATCAATAAAATGGTACATACATATAGCATGTTCCATACTATTACAGCAAGCTTATTTTAAAGAAAAACTATTTTCTTTTACTCTTGGTGATTTTATAAGGTCTTAAACTAAAAACTTGTTTAGAATGTAAAATAAAAGAAACCTTTGCTGTTGAATGAAGTGAAGGATGAGATTTTAAGCAAAGTGGTTGGGTACACAGTTTTTCAATATATAGTCATTGGCTCAGAAGGCAGTCTGTTTGAAAAATAAATTTGTATTGTACAAACTATATCATATACTATTTTATGTAAATTTTTATTGTTTATTTTTTATTCCAGTGCTTTGACTGAAAAGATTGTAAAAATATTGCCAACCATGAAGTGTCCTTATATAATAGAACCTCATCAGATACAAGGTTTAGATTTCATAAATATTTATCCTCTGATACAATGGCTCATTAAATATTCAAGTGAATTTAGAGAAGTAAAGGAAGATGAATTGAGAAAATTTGCCATCATGCAGTATGACAAAGATCACATATTTGAATCAGACAGAGCTTACTATTTACAAAAGGAAAAACTTTTAAGAAATCTCTCAACAGTACAGGTTAAAACACTACATATACATTTAAGCTAAATTCACAGCAAATGGTTTGACATATGCTAACTGTGAGTTGTGAACTGCAATTTTTGTTTACATTATGCTAGCAATAAGCCCAAGCATAGTACTTTTCCACAACTCCACCACTATTTTGCTTATGCCCTAGCATATTACACACCATTATTGAATAAAAGAGTTGGTTTGTTTATGTTCACATGGAATATATACATTAGGCAGTTATATAATTAAAACATGTGCATCCCTTCTAATTCAAATCAATATCAAAAAAAAAATTGCAGTACTCTGTTCCAATACTCTATTATATTCAACTATGTAGCTGATATGCATTCACAGTGCATAATGATGCACTTAAAATATCCAGACCATACCCATCATAAAAAGAATAAAATGTATGTATTGAAGAACAGTGATTGTTACCTTATATTAGGTAATTTACTGCTCGCTTATTTCCTACTTCTTCTAACTACACCTCGTTGCATTTATTTGGGTTTCGGCGTTACTTGTCCTTATTTATGTATTCACTGACTTATTTTCTACCTAGTCCCAAAAAGCCTAGCTCTTCAACTATTCATAAGTTCAACTAGAACTGGACTCAAAATTGAACATAAAACAATTGTAGTTAACTGTGTAAATTCTACTTGCACTTACTGTATTCATGTTAACTATTTATGTTGGTACATTTGGTACATAGTAAAAGACATTAAGGTTTAATTTAATTTGTGGTTGGTACTTCTTTGATTATAATAAGACATGCATATTTGGTTAAAACACAATTTAAGATTAAGTTTCTCCCTATCCAGTTTGTGGCCTTTCTGAAAAGCAAGTGTTGATTGTTATATCCTGTCTAGAACTAGATAAAATTTTTGATATTTTTTAGAAATTGTCAAGAAGTAGTAAGTAAAGATTATTCCTTAACTTTGTAGAATTTGTACAAACCATGCAGGGTTAGGAAGAGAAATGGCGGATTTCCTACAAATGAACTGGAACAAGTGAATGCTGTTCTGTCTGAATATGATCAGCGAATGTTAATGCATGTAACAAACAATAACGATGATTCCCAGAGAGATGAAGGTCTCGATTTCTTAGTAAGTACTTATTATTTTGTAAGATTTAAATATTTTCAAGGAAAGTATCATCGCTGACAGCTTAAACACACTCAAAAACGGAAGTTAAGTGTAAAGCTTACAATGCTTCAATGTGGTAGGTTATATTAATATTGTATACTTTTAGAAATGCTATTATTAGGCATTATTTTTAATGCATCAATGTAAATTATCTGAAAAATTGTTATACTGTCCTTAGTGGGTACTGTTAGATATTAGTAGAGTCTAACAATGGCACACCCATGCAGCAAATCTTTTTTTGTGTGTTTGACTTTTATAGGTTTGACAAAAAAAAATTGCAGAGTTCTTAAGTAATTTACTAACTTAAGCTTAATTAGAAAAAAAAATCTATTATTCACAGGTTCTACTTGTGCTATTCAGGTTCTTATATATATAGATCTATCTTAATTTCCTTTTCTACACAAGAATTCCAGTAATTAATGCAAATTCAATATTCATTACAGTATGATTATGAGAAGACCTTGGCTGATCCATCAGAAGTTACCACTGAGGTATGGTATAGGAAATAATCTTTTCATAAATACCAGTTCATGCCCGGCTGACAGAAGGTTAATGACCTCTTCATGTATTCTGAAAAATGAGGGGATGTTCGCATTCCTACCGGAGTTTCATAGGACACATATGACGTCAGCAGAAAACCATATAGTATGCTAATAAAGTAAATAGATTGGTAATCAAACTAAAATAACTGTTACTTGTTCATCTAATAATTACATAACAAATAATTTATATTTGCAGACTGATAGACATTTAAATATTGAAGAAAGCGGTAATGTTTCTGCCGACACAAAGATACACTATGTTGTTTTACATTCCGAATTAACTGGAGACATTGCAAAAGAGCTTGAGGAGAGTGAAAAAATTAAATATTCTCAAGATATTGCTACATTAACAGAGAGTATAGACACAATGGAGAAGGAAGTGGAAACAGTAAAGAAGAAACACGAGCAGAGAATGCAGGACGCCAAACTACAATACTCGAAAACAATAGCTAAGTTAAAAAAAATTACACAAAATTTAATGAACTCTGAAAACTGTAGGTATGTAAGATTAAGTTTATTTGTAGAGAAATAGTAAAAGGTATTGTTATTTGCTTTTCATCAAGCTACAACCTATGCCGAACAAATAGATAGCCAGGTAGGTCTGTAACAAGGGGCAATGTTGACGCGAGTTCCCGGTGAGTGTAGGTGGGGATCAGTCGAGTGTGATTTTCATATAGTCTATGTATAAAAGGCGATGTGTGTATGTTCCTATAGACTCCGAAACGGCTGGACTGATTTCAATGAAATTTACAGGGATTGTTCATATTGGCACAGCGGGTGTTCCCGTGTTTGGTAGTGATCGGATTAAAATAATTAGTGGTACCCGGACGAAGCCGGGCGGGACACAAGTGTAGTATAGATTTCATTTGTATAATAATTTTCTTAAGGCATCCTCGTATATTGGTATTTCCTTGGCTGACGCCGACTCCAAAAATAAATATGATTAAGAATTGATTCTTATGTTTAATTGCGTAAAATTATTTTATACTTTTAAGTGCATTTCTTGTTTTTGAATATAGTTTTTTTGAAGTCGGTTTTGTTTTTGTTTAATGCCCTCTATAACCGTGCAGCCGCGCTTTGGCTGTGATTGGTACTAAACTCAAATAATACCACACTTTTATTTGTGCTCTTATTGTACTGGCCGTTCTTAAGTATGTTGCCTTTAATCTAGTGTATTTTCAATCAAAGTTTTATGTAAAAAAATTATTATATATATTTTTTATTTCAGTGATAAAAGAGTCAAGGAGTTTTATGCATCTCTTAAAGATCTTGCTAGGGAAAGAAATGAATTATTAAAAATAATACAACACAGAGATATGCAGCATAAGAAATTAGAAGAGGAATTAAGGTAAAATTTTACAAGAATTTTGGAAATACTGAAGTATTTCTTGAACCCGTAATTAATAAGAATATTTGTGTGCAAGAAACAAGAAGAAACATAACATAATGAAGTTTTTCATGAATACTTTAAGTTAAGAAATAATCTTTGCTTAATTACGTTATCATTGTAATTTTAGGAAAGCAAAGGATCCTAAGGCCGAAGTTGAAGAGCAGCCCTTAACGCCGACAGAGTTAAAAGAATTTCAAGAAAGGGAAGGGAAATTGAAAGCATTTATTGCTAGCACTAGATTAGAGCTTGGGAAGTTGAATCGACAAATACTTAGGTATACTGTTGCCATTGATGAAATACCAGGAACAGCGGAGTTGTTACAGTATGAAAAGAGATTCGTGGAACTTTATAATCAAGGTCCGTATTTGGCGTCATTAAATCATTTTATACCACTAAGTGACCTAGCATAATAGATCATGAGACATAATATATGTACATGTATTTTTTATTTTAGTTATATTAGCTTAGTTATCTTAATTTACTTCTAAAAACAAAGGAGTAATGCAAAATAGGTGGTAATTATTATAGTCTCAAATGTAACAGGGGACAGATTCTCGTTTATCGACCATAACTAAAACGGAACCAATCACACAGTACTATTTTTCACTCGCTGTCCACTGGGTCGTAAAACGTGGGAGCAGAGTAGAGAGTATTTCGCTCACTCTCCCACTCATGGATCTTATGTGCAAACGCAATGATTTGCATTTTTGCTAGCGATATTGCATAACCTGGCACCGAACCGTGCGCGTGTGGTGCGGTGCCATTATATATCGTTATACCCTCGCAGCATGTGCTCACCGCTTTAGCCTTACTATGATGTATGACCCAGTATGTAGCGAGTGAAGAACATTACTATAGTACGACTAAAAAATATGGACCAAAGAATTATGTTTACTTTGTTTTTTTTTTTAATAATCAAAAAATTGTCAATGAACTTTTACTATAAATTTGTGCTGTAAATTCACTTAACAATTTGACGTTATATATTTCTATTTTAAATTACAATTAATGACATTGTTATTTATTACAGTTGCTTCGAAGCATAAAGAAACTAAGCAGTATTTTATATTTTACAACACCCTGTACGAAGTTAAACTTTATACATCAAAAGAATTGAGTTTACTCAATTCTATATTAGACAATTATGAAGAGTAAGTCTGTCTGACAAACATACTATTTCAAATTGAATATTCAAAATTTAATTATAATTATTTATTTCTACAGGGCGATGTCCTCCACGAGGAAAAGGGAAGAATTTATGACGCAATTTGAATCTATAGTCGATTGGGTAAATCAAACTGTGAAGAAAGTGGAGGAAAAATTTACCAATGAAAAGGCACGGAAAACTACTCTTCATAATGAGTATACCGGGCTGATAGAAATACAGAGGCAATATGCTGCCGCCTTGAAAAAGTTGGCAGCTGAACGACAGAAAATTTCACGGGAGATGCTAAAGTGATTTGTTATAGTATATAAGATATATAAGGCGAGCAATATAGATTAGTTATATTTAACTAAAGCTACATATTTACCATAAAACAATACTTAGGGCCTTTTTCACAAAGTTTGAGTAAAGTGCCTAATGCCTATGCAGCTAAAGTCTAATTAGCTGACACAAAACTTCCCGTTAAAATAGTTTGCGTTTCACAAACGAAGTTTATGTGTCATTTCGTTACTTGTAAGTTCGAGATAACAACGTCGCATTTTAACATTTCGAGTTACGGAACATGTAAGAGCATAAATCATTTTTTTTAATTTTAAATTTTATCACTCTCAAAGGCATTTGAAATGCTTCTTTTATTCATTATTTTGTGTTACGTATTGATATACTTTAAATTGCATATTCTGCAAAAATTATAATGATACAATAAAGCATTTTTTAGAAGTCGATTATTTTTAATTGAAAAGAAACGTAAGGACAAAATGTCAAACATAATCTGTCAAAAAAACTATAACCACCCAATAACATTCTTAGCTGACGGATGATCCTACTTATAATTTACATGGCACTTTATTAACTAGTTATGCTTATTTGGAATTGTGAAACGATAACTATACTTGTCAGATAAGTTGCAAGTAGCTCATTCAGGACTTTACTTGGACATTTTGAAAGAGCCCCTTAATATAAACTTCGTAATAAATGTCCATTTTGGTATTCCTGGTCGTTAATCAGTCTACCTCAGTGACATTTTATTCAGTCACAGTACAGTTTAAGTAGTACTTTTTCAAGTATTATACATTTTTAAGCAGTTTTGAAAAAGTAGTATCTTTTTACTAAGGGTAGATCTAGCATTATTGATAGAAACTGTAATATTGTGGCAATTAAAAAACTAAGTATTGTTACATCAATTCTATATTTTTGGTGCATTATAAATATATTATAGCTTTGCTTATGTGTTTAAGGTACTATGATGCGTCGTAGAGTTACAATAACTTTGATTCCATTTGTCGCCCGCGGTTAGAAATTAAGTAAACATGGACCTCCCTAAAGTAATATCGAATCAGGCAAAGTAGTATCATTCACGACGCAGAAAATGAAAGAATGACAGCACAAGAGAGCTCAAGATGGTTAGCTATGACAAAACAACAGAGAGAGAGAGAGGTAAAGAGAGAAAGAAATGGAGACTTAATCCAATATTCAGCACACCTAGCAAATTTATGTTGTGTGTGATTAGTGGTTGGCAACTTACCATTTTATCTTAAAAAATTAGTGTCCATTATGTTAATAATTATCAGTGACATAATATTATGTCATTGAAGTGATTATTATTATTAAACTACACTAAAATTTTATTAATTTATCAAATGCGCAAAAGCGATCCATTCTGCGCAGTAAACTTTTTAACCCTTTTAGTGTGTATTGTGTTGTATGTTATTTAGAAAAAAAATCAATCCTTATGTGCAATCCTTTTCATCGGTGTCATAAAAAAGCTATGTTTTATTTTTTAAACTTTTTGCGTGTTGATTTTCCGCTCAGGACAGCTTTTTGTTGGAATTCTTTGAATACAGTTCAAATTATTTTTACAATTAAAACGAAGTCTCCTTTAAGTAAAACTGTCTACAATATTTAAGGTACTTCGCCTGGATGTGGCATCGCCATGGGCCAGCCTGTATATAAATGTTTTTTACTTGTAAAATATGAACCAGGTAACTAGAATAATCACAAAGTTAGATTCTGCGTGGCATTCAAAAGAATGAAAACAAGGCTTATTTTAAGTGAATATTATTAAATTTAGGTATAATATAATTTAAAAATATTGCTGCTGCCGACCCCCTGCTGTAGATTATTAATACCAATATAGTATAGAATGCTACTGACTATAAACTATTCTCTTATTATTCGCCTTTCACGACATCTCATGTATAGAGATCAGTGGAGAGATGTTATTGGGCATTATAGGGCTCCTCCTATTGATTACTCAATTATTTAAAACTGTAATAAACAGCCCATATGTAAATGTACTCTCCAACAGATATATTAATCGCTATTTGCATTTCACAGAGCTTAATAGCATCCAATACAACAGGGCATGTATGTTCAGTTTATAATCAGCGTAATTATAAACTGTCTTTAAATTTTGAACTGAATGAAATCATTGTTATTTAACGTATCATCTCAAACGCAACAAACTTATTTTTTTAATAAACATCTTTTTAAGATAATGTTTTTATAAAGTATGTTGTTATGTCTCTTTCTCTCTGAAAAAACTGAGATGACAATATGTTTTATGTAAATATTTTCGATAGCGCGAACTCACGGTAAATGCGGACAGTGTGATGTGTTGTTACCACTGGGCAGTAACCTGGACTGCTTTGTTACGAATAATTAAATCTCTGCTATCCTCTACAACTATTTATTACAGGTGGCATTGATCTGTATAGTTAATAATCATGAGTTATCATTATAATTATTCCTCTAGCGTATATAGCGGACAGGGAGGCGAATACAAATGGCAAAATTAACAGATAAAAATAGTGTGCCCTAAAATGTTGTACACAATCTTTACATAAAACTTGTACAATGACAAAAAATTATAAAAGCCAAATTTATTAATTATACTGCATTGATGCAGAGATTTTTACTGGGTATTCAAAAATAATGTTTTTTTAGTGTTAATTCCGGACCTAAGTGTCATTGTACGATAGTTGGGATAGTGCAATATTTCGCAATTTGCTGTGTGTGTTGTAAAGTGATATGCTGATGTTTACTGTTATGAATGTTACATGACAGTGTTAAATTATTTTTGTTTAAAGTAAAAAGCAGTGATCGCTTAATTTGCGTTTATTTATATTTTAATCTAGTCTATATTTACAGGAGTTGAATAGTTTTACCAAAATATCCATTGGTAATAAAATTAAGACTGATAAAATCGATTATTAGTTTTTATTAACGCACCTTTTTTGGACATTATATAACAATTTCGATAAAACAATGTAAGAAATGTTTTATTTGTAAACCCTGTTTTATATAAATTAGTCGCATATAAATCATTTGAGTTATATTAAAATTCCGAAGCATTTACAGAATACAGTCTAATACAACTTTGGAAAAGAAAGGATAACGATTTTATAAATATTTAAGATTAAATGAAAGTATTGAATTTTGAAACTTAAAAGCAAATAATTGATCAATAAATCACACTAAGGTTAAAAGTATATCGATATTCACGGAGAGATTTTCGTTTAAATAAGACATTTACAAAATCATCATCTTGTCTAACTATAAATAAGGAGTGTGTAAGTAACTGTTGGTATAAAATAATATTCGCGATAGCATATTAACTTGTTTTTATATCTTTATGTTAGCAAAACGTTAGAGTGTTACCACACTACTATGCGCGTGAGGTTTATGCGAGGCGTGGCTATGGCCGTGGCTGTGGCCGTGGCCTTGGCCGTGTGAGTTGGTGTTCGACTTCTTGTACATAGTGAACGAGATCAGTTCCCGATTGGCGTTGGTCATGGCCATCGCATGGGACACCACGTCGTAGCCGAACAACCCGTGGAGACGGTTGACCACCATGAGTGTCACACCCTTCTGCGTCACTCGAACTGTTCTCTCCAAGTCTGATGATGTCGCTATCGCCATACCGAACGACGAGTTTAACTCCTGAAAAGTAAGGAAAAATAATATTTAGCACCTTATTACAATATTTTAGAACTTTGTTGAACAGTTGTAGTTGGACATGTAGATAACTTATGATATGTCCTGAGATGGATATTTACTAAAGTAAATATTTAAGATATGTATGGGCTAACGCTTACTATATCAACTCCTTAGCGGCACCGGATTGCCTCGCTGCACGCGGGAGTAAACGCGGCGCGGTCCACCCGGGATCCGTGCGTTGAATGAGCGGGCCCCGAGCGCCGAGTGGGTTGCGCGCCGCCCGCGAGTGGTTCACTCGAAAAGATCGAAGCGTGGCAGAAGTATCGTTATTGCTAAAAGAATGTCTCTCTGGCGCGTCCACTAGTTAACCGCGAGGCGTCCACCCCTTACTGCCTGGCGACCACTCATTGACCGCGCGACTTCCACCATGGACCACCCGTTGACAGCTAGTGCGCCTCACGATGAGGCGATATGGGTTGAGTGCCGGATGGCTCTAATAAGCTAACCCTAACTCGACAAGAATTGATACTGCTATATTTTGGCACAGTTCGTTATATTAGAAAGGCAGAGCGTAGAAAAGAGTAAGAGAGCTAGATATTAAATATCTATACATATAATAAAAATGTAACTGATCGCTGTCTGTACATGGAAGATGTTTGAAAAAAACTATTTTGGGGGCCTTCATAAACGCAATAAAACCCAAAACAGAAATTTTGTCTGTTTGTGCGTTTGTTACCGCTAATCTCAG
>JWHW01041942.1:24286-38291 GCA_000931545.1 Papilio glaucus
ATCAAACCATCAAGTGGTTCAGTGCAAGTGTCAGGTCAGAGAAGCCTTGGGTAGAACATAGATCTCGAAGCATCTTACTAACACGAAACATAAGTTTAAATATCTACTTTGCGCCGATGTCCAGTCACAATACTATACCTCTGTGTGCATGTAACACCTACTGACGTAAACTTTTTTTGTAATATATCGTCCTGTTGTGGTCACATTTTTTCTGTCTCCACTAACTCGTATTCATCTTTCAAATTTCCCATCACAGCTGAATTGGTGTTAATTTTATTATAGTTGGGTAAAGTTCAGGTCGTACGCATAATGTGTTTGTTCCAAATTGGTTCCTTTTTTATATCCCAGTTGGCCCAATTAGTAGTGAACACAGGCGGGTGCGGGCCGCTGGTGGAGCTGCTGTCGGAGAGCGGGGGCGGCGCGCGCGTGCCGGCCTGCATGGCGCTCGGTTTCATCGCCGGACAATCTGACCAGTTGGCTATGGCCGTTATTGAAGCTAAGGTTCGCTGATTTACGTGACTTTAAATCCAAATGAAATAAAAACAATGAATGACTTTTTGTAATTTGGAAAAGCGAGAAAAGGAATACCTAGTACCTAGTATCTCGATTAGTTGATTAACATATTTGCCTTAGCCTGCATAGCTTTATTACTTACATTGTATCTAATAATATAGTATAGAGGAGCACGATCTTTCGAAGTTACACATTTCCCCTCTTCTTTCTGGCACGGTGCATATGCGGTATTTACTCTGCTGATAGTAGAAGAAAGAGGAACATTGTGTGATTAAAAGTATAAAATTAAGAGAGATAATGTACAAAATATGAATAGACTAATGCTTTTTGTAGGCGATTCCAGCTTTAGTAGAAATTCTACAGAATAACGAAGCAGAGGAGGCTGAGGTGTGTGCGGCCGCTTGGACCCTGGGCCACATCGCTAAACACTCCCCCCAACATAGTCTAGCAGTTGCTGTAGCTAATGCATTCCCAAGATTGTTGCAGGTGATATATTATAAATATTTTGAAGGCCTCTACTGGTCAAACAGACGTCAAATGGCCCATGACACAGCATATATCATTATTGTTTCGGGGTACTTGTTTGCTGCTGCAACATACCCAAAGTATATAAAGTGAAATGTTTTTTTTTGTCAATAATCGTCAACTTCCTTATTTTTTACTTTTACTGTAACATAACATTTGATTTTTATTAATATTGACAAAAACGGAGATCAAAACATGTTTTTATGTGACTGTTTCGGCTGTATGAACTTACTGTAATACCCACCTTATTTAGTACATTTTTCTCATTATCAATAGTAGTATTCACAAAATCAATAGTAGTTATATTTATCATCTTATTTAGAGTCTTGTTTAGGCTGAGTTTTTGAAAAACATGTCTGCTGCAAAATTTTGATGCCATTTTACCTTTAATTAAATGGAATTTTGCATATTTATTTCAGCTGTATACAAATCCCAAGTCATCAGGAGAGGTGCGCGCTCGAGCCTTGTGCTGTTTAAAGCAAGCACTGCAATGCTGCCTGCATAGACCTGCACTGGAGCCGCTGCTGCATGCAGCACCTGCTTGCGTTTTAAAATATGTACTGGCTCAATATGCAAAGGTATCATTATTTATACTCACACTAGCTTTTAGAGTATTTTAAGAAGGTAGATAATATGGAAGATTGGATCCGGTAATTATGGCTACCCTCTTGCTTATTGGAACGAGCAGCAGTTTTTGTTGTCCCTCAATAATGTACATAGATTCAGATGATTACCAAGCTTAATATGTAATTTTTTGAAAGAAAGAGAAATGTCTTCCTACTCATGTTGCTAATGAAGAGTAAAATTGATTTTGTTAATAAAGAGGAGAATAAATAAAATAATAAAAGTTGTTATATTATGTAACCATTGTTGTTCACGCTGCTGCTTCGCTTCTTATTGTGTAATCTTAATAATTGTAAAGGGATTATTGTATGAGTAATAAATAAACAAAATATTCCTAAATTTAAAACTATATAAATTTACATTTATCACAGGTTTTAATATAAGTAGTATTTCCAAAGGTGATGAAATAATTAATAAACTGGCCCATCATCAAGATTGTCATCTTCTTCATCATAGTCTTCTCCATTGTCAAAGTAATTGTTTGCATAGTCTGTACCTTCATCAATTTCATATTCCTGTTCTTCTTCATCTTCCAACTCTTCGTCATCTTCATTCTCATTTTCTTTTTTGACAGAATCCTCATCCTTATTTTCTCTTGCTTCATCATTTTCATCCAAGGTCTCTTTTTTTTCGAGAGTTTGAAGTTTTTTACTTAATGTATTTGCATCGTCTAGTTTGCGTTTCCGCGTAGTCATTCGAATTCTGTTCGCTTGCGGCCTCAGTTCTGCTGGCATATTTACCCATATACAATCCAGTACCTTCCCTCGCTTGGCATCCAGCGCCAATTGCTTGTATTTATCAGAATAGCGTTCTATACCATCTGTACGTGTGTTTGGTTTGACGTACGCCGGCGACTCATGTAAATACTCTATAAATTGATCCTTAACAATAAGCATATAATCAGTCGCAGCATCACAGTTTAGCGGCAACGGTTTCGCTTCAAGTTTCGGAAATAAAGGTGGTGGAGCAAGGGTTGCAGCAGTATTTTCCCCTCGTGTAATACCAAGGGATTGAAGTTGTTCATGTGTAAACGATAATCCGCCTCCCCGTCCCCTGCCTCTGCTTCCCATTATTTTATGAACAGTTTACTTGGAATGAATAAAATGCAATCCATGTACAATATTATAAGGCAAATGTTGAAAGTTTTAGGGTTATTTTTCTGTTTTTTTTTATGATTTACTTTTCAAATATTTTCATCGAATTGTCATTTGTCGAATATCAACAAAGGCCACAGAATATATCTTTGCACTTTCAACTTACAAAAATTAAAAAATAAACTCGTTAAAATTGTTAAACTAACTTTATTCAATAGTATATTTATGACATTATAAAAAATGATTTGAATTAAGAAGTGTGCAATTTTATCGTAAGAACTGTAAAACTCTGCAACAAATTCATGTTCAATTCAAATCACTTTAAAACTTTCACTATATCCAAGATTTTTTAAATTTAGTAATTATCATAAGTGCTTTAATAATATTTGAATGTTTACTTTCTTTTTAGATATTACCAAATGATGCAAGAGCCCGAAGGCTATTTGTATCAACTGGCGCTTTAAAAAGGATACAGGAAATCGATACGGTCCCAGGAACATCTCTTAAGGAATATATAAATATTATTAACAGTTGCTTCCCTGAAGAAATTGTAAGGTATGCTCAGATATACATATAGTATTTATTTCTCTTTTCTCAGCTCTGAACTAAAATTACTAATAACTTTATTGTATTGAAAATAATCATCTTGTTATAGATATTATTCACCTGGCTATTCAGAAACTTTGCTTGATAGAGTAGAAGCCTATACACCACAGGTAAAGTATACCAACGAATGGATTTACAAAAATAGTAATTAACTTATAAAAGTTAAATAAAATAGATGGTAAAGATATAGAACCTTGAATTTTAACTACAGTTACATATTACAATTAACATTTTTAGTTTTTTTAACCTGTACTGTATGCTAACTGTACCGTATTTTTCAGATTCCGGAGTTATTTACTGATCGAGTGCCAAGTGATTGCCAAAGTGAATTAACCTTAGAAAATTAACAATGACTTTAAAATCTATCTTTACACCTAATACAAATTTGAAGTGCTTATTGTTTACTTAATTTTTCTTTGCCCATAGTCCAGATAGTTTTTTGGATTTTAACTGTTCCTCCTCCTATTACAGTTTCTTCAATAGCCATGGACTGGCTTATCACTCTGTAACTAAAGCAGATAAGGGTTTTTAGTAATAGTTCAAATTAAAGTAAATATTTCAACGTACGAACTCAAGATTATTGTACTTAAAAGTATTTTTTAACAACACACGATATAGTTCACAGATGTTTCAAACATCCGTATCGATTCAATCAATTTAATCGATGAGCAGGCCACTCATCGGTTCAATCAATTTAATCGATGAGCACGCCACTCACTATGAAGTTAAGATTGACGTGTGTCAAATGAGATCTATTATATTGGCTCTAATAAAGACATTTTTTTGTCAGGGCAATGACAGCTCAAGTAATACAATACATATAACAAAAATGTAACTGGTCGCTGTCTGTACATGGAAGATATTTGAGAAAAACTATTATTGGGTGCCTTCATAAACGCAATAAAACCCAAAAGAATGATTATTAGAATTTTTATCTGTTTGTGCGTTTGTTACCGCTAATCTCAGAAACGGTTTAAACCGATTTGGATGCGATTTTCACAAATGTATTGTGGTAAGCTTGACTTATCATTTAGTGTTTGTTTTATCACAATCGGTTGATAAATAAAAAAAGTTATATCAATTTAACTGTGCTACGGCCATACTGTGTCGAGCCCGCATATGCGGGAAAATGGTAGGAAGATGATGAGGTTACGATAGTATTAAGTAGGTAATATCATTTCGTTTAGGTAAAATTGAATGTGTGGCTGCTGCACTTCGATACACTGCAACATTCTGTATGTATAATTCTTTTTACTCCTTATGAAATACTTTATATTGATTTTTTATTTAATACTAAGTTAGCAAGCCCACTGTTAAGGCAGATCTTGTATTTACTTTATACCACTGAATTAAATTGACACAAAACTGATAATCATTTATTTATAAATAAACATTTTTGTCCTTTGATTTAATTTTTATTAACCTAATTCTATGACCCAGACATTACATGCACACTCACTGTCATTTTCATAATGATTGAAAATAACCTTATTTATACTATCAACGTAAAAACTATCGCTTCTTATCCATTTCTCAGAAGAAAAATCCCCACTATAAACTATAATGATAATTTATCCTTACGTATTCTTAGAGTTTTCGAACATGTTACATCATATACAATCATATATGAGGGCAGCACATTTCAAAATGACCCATATGTTTTTTCGTGTTAGCTTTGGCCTTTTCAAAGAGGTCAGACTTATTTACTATGTAAATGTATTTAAAAAAATCTGAAAAATGGATAATAAGAGAGAGTTTTTGTGATAATAATGTAAATAAGGTCATTTTCTATCATTATAATTTTTTTAGTAAATGTGCATTTGTGACAATATTTTAGCCTCTGCTTATGTTACTTGGTATGAAGTACACTTTAAATATGTAACAGTGTACCTAAAAAGCAATGTTTTTGTGAATTCTTACCTGAAAGAAGGGCCACCTAATACAGTCAATATTTTTACACCTTCCACATCCACTTCGAACATTTCGTCTTGGATTCTTTTACACATAACATTCAAGTTGTGGAAATGACTCTCTAGTTGAATCATATGCGTGAGTGGTAGGTTCTGTAAATGTTTTCCTTCGTATTAATAATATTAAGATTGAAAGTTTTTTTATGAAAAGATTTTTACAACAATGAGTAAAAATCAACATCTCATTACTACATTACTCAATATGTTTAGACTTACTATAATTTTAGAGGTAACTTCGCCCGGAGACTCAAATTCGATTACAAGAATATATTCCATGGCTTTAACAAAAATCTTATGTGGAACTAGACAAAACAATGAGAATGCAATGTGCAATTATTACTAATAATTATATCAAACATGTACATGTGGAAGTGGTTAATGATAACATATAAATAGATTTCGTGATATCTTTACTTCCACTGACCCAATTATGGTTTTACCCCATTAAGATGTGCTAAAATTAATTAATATGAACGTTTATAAAATACCTACATATTATTATAAGTCTCTTCTACAAACATATAACACAAACAGGCGCTTTGAAGTTACATGAAGCGTCTTGAATAAAAATGCACCTTAAGGTAAAAAAAAGCACGAAAATTGTGAAGATTGAAGGTTGTAAGTAGACCCTGCACCTAATCTGTTACTTAGAATTAGATGTGAAGGATAATTAATATGTTGTAAATCGTAAAAAAAAATTTCGTCTTTGCACTAGACATGCAACGATTCTGTCATTGAATACCTACCGGCAAATAGCAGTAAAAGTATTTTTAATATCTTTAGGCACTAGCTGGCCCGGCAAACTTCGTTCCGCCCAATAATTCATAGATGGTTTACTATTTTGGCTATAATGGCTTATACATAAAGGATAGATATATGCTGTCGCTGGCTTTTTTGTAGGACTAAGGTAAAGATTTCCATTATACATTATGTAGGTATATCTCTACCGGTTCTTGCAGCGCACACTAGAATAGCTCGCATATGGCGGTATTTTTTCCTCCTTAATTGACGCTTGTTATATTTTGATCAATTCACATGTCTTTATAAATTATAGCCTATGTTATTTTGATTTATTTAAAAAATTAGGGTTTCAGTTCCCTCCCTCCCCTCAACTTAAGTTTTAGTGGGCAATAATGTACATGATCTAATTTTCGAACTCAATTCATATGGCACAATCCACCCCTGTAGAAAGATTTTTTTTTTTAGATTTCAATGAAACTTCACTTGCGTGGAAAGTGATAGCGCCCTTAGAATGAAGATCTGTATGATTCCTGCACCAAGTGGTGCACAACACATGAACGCAATTAGCAATTAATATTTTGAAAAATTCGCTCAACGTCCACACCTATCAGCTGTCATTAAATGACTGAAATCGCGTTCGTTACACTTTATTAGCCCCGCCCACCACGGTACACTTTTTGTTATAATATTTTTGAGTGGTAAGAATGCTTCCATGTTTTATTTGCGATCATTGACTATAGTAGATGAAGGTTTAAGCTTTAAAAAGCGATGCATACTAATAAATTCTTGTTTATTAATAAAAAAAATAATACATAATTGAATTAAATATTTTAGTGTTAACGCCCCATGGCAGTCCCTCAATGCTGCCACTCTCATTTCCTTGCGTGTGTGCGTGGCCCATACTAATTTCTATCTATAAATCAGTTACAAATTATTACTTATGACAATTAAAATTATAACTAAAATACATATAAAAATGAAGTATTATTAATAGACAAAGCCTGCGTAAATAATGACTTGATCCCCTAATATCAGTTCAATATATTGGTTTGCAGCTTAGACACTGTGTTTATACTGGAGGAGACTCATTGGCGTTTATTGCTGCATGTTTTCATCAGAGAAGAAAATGCCACTGCTCCAGTCGCGGGCTTTTTTGCAGTCAAGTCAGCCTTTACTCTTATTCTGAATGTCCAGCCGCTAACAGTCAACTTCTGTTGATCTTGAATACTTGAGAGGGCTCCATATCTGAGTGAAGCACTGGTACTGACATCTTTGATGTGTAACCTACTTCTGCCGAATCCGCATCTTCGGTTAAAGCCACCAGTCTCCTGGTATTATCTTTAAACACACTCTGGCCTTGTTCCAACAGGGCTTGAGCATAGATCAGGAATGTGTAACCTGGGACTGTGTACCTGAAATTAGGAGAAAAAATTGTTACCATGTATTTATTTCAAATAAATGCCTGTACGGAGTATGTATTCTTCAGTGAACATTTTTCTCCAAAGAAATTGCAGATATATGCTTGTCTAATCAATTCATCATGAAACATTAAGTAAAAAAAGGAGTAGAATTTCTAGTCTTGTAGCTTGAACATAAAGGATTTCATTATACATAGATTTATATAATTAAATAACTGAATATTTGCAGACCTTGACTTGAAAATCTATTGCGTGGTAGGGATTCAAGTTATAAGTGAGAGAGTGAAGATAGAAATGAACATATTCACCTTTAAATGTGTAAGCATGGTGTCATCCTGTAAATAAATATGTCAATCAGTTACTGTTATAAACAATTGTATAGAATTCATAATTACAAATGTTTCAGTAGTTACCATACCATATTTTCCCCATGGTTTTGTGAGACAGGGATAACTTAGTATATCATCATTAAAAACTAAGGAGGCAAAACTTTGTTTGATAAATCTTTTATTTATTTGGACATTTTTTTTATACAGAACTTTTTTCTTCTACTTTTTTGTGAATATCTTGATGAATTGACCATAACTATATAGTTGCAGCACTTAATGTGTGAACAACATTAAACAACTAAGTTTCTTTTTTAGGTTTTTTTTTTTAATGTCCTCACCATAATATTTATAAAAGAAACACGAATGTATAAGTAAAAATAAATATGATATATTACCGTAAAGTCTGCCTGTCACGCGTCATAGTCGTTGACTGTAGCTGAAACAACAAACATATATTTTTTTCAAATGGTTATGATCAACATGGTTCAAGGTAAAAAGTGAATATTTTTTGTTCAGTTGTTACCATACCATATTTTCCCCATGGTTTTGTGAGACAGGGATAACTATATTTATCATCATTCACTATGCTTTACATTCTAACAATCTTGTAAGAATGATTCTCACTATTCAAATTTCCTAAATAAGATCACATTGGACATCCATTCTTATATTTCATACTAATATTATAAAGAGAAAGGACTTGAAAATTTATTCCACATTAGCTCTAAATTGACTAGGTATTAAAGAAATGCTTACCTTTATGGTCTTATATGTATATTTTCACTTGACTTCCTTGATTTGGATGAACTGATGATCGCCTTGATTACGACTTAGTTTGTCCCTATAAAAGAAAAATACCATTAATGTCTACAAGTCAATTTATATTGTTGATTAGTGTTTGAAATTTAATCAGTTAATAATTCTTTCATCAAAATTATATGATATATGCTTGTAAATACCATCATTTAAATTTTATAATCTAAAATTAAATTTCTATACTTATTGTACAAATAGGAAAAAGATATTTATGCTAATGTTACCTTTTACAGAATCACTTCTTAATATTTCTTGACCTTTGCTTTATATCCTGAAATAATATAAAAAGAAGTTTTAAAAATAATGCATATTTAATGCACAATATTTGTTTGTTTAATAATAATCAGTATGTATCAATCAACATTTTTTAATCAGACTGGGACGATAAAATTAACATCATAGTAATATTATACTTTACATTTATGAAATGATATTGCTAATGATAGATAAAATTGTAGCAGATGTCAATAGCGGTCGATAAGTTAGACTCAGAAACGTCTCTTAAATGTGATTTTTTTCTTTAGCGACTTGTGTTTACATTTACGTTTGACATGTGTGTGTGAATGTTGCTGTCACTGTCTTTGGAACACTTTACACACTGTGTTTTTGTATGACTATAACATATAATACGCGCTCACGCCCGTAGTTGAATAGCTTCTGTAAAGTCCCACCAGCAAATATGGATATCCTTATGGATGTTTACGATCTATCATGATGGCTGCATGTAAAATATTTTGTTTTATTTCAAAGTCAGTAACAAGGTGTTATAAAATGATTTTGCAAACCTTATGTTTAAAGTCCAATACAGGTATGACAGATGTTCCACCCTCGAGAGTGTGTCTTAAATTGGTGATGATAATGTTTACCTGCTCTTTCATCATCACCATAAAATCTGAAGCAAGAAAAATTAATATAAGTAACAAAGTACCAGCAATATAAGGGGCTACATAGCATTGAAGACATCAGAAGATCGGATCAACATTTCAGTTCAGACTGGGGCGATAAATTGTCATCATAATAAAAAAAAAGGATTTCTTTCACAAACATTGCTAGTGCTTGTATTGGTACTTTGTCTACATCAATAAACATGCAGAGTTAATTTACCGTGTTAAGAATTTAAAGGCAATCTATAATTGCTAAAAATCTGTCATGTGAGTGCCCAAAACAGCTTTGTTTATATGAATAGTTGGTACAACTTGAAAAAAAATAGTAATTTAGAAATGACTGAATTAATATATTACAATCGTAATACTTTGTTCATAAAAAATATTTCATATCATACCTGTATCAACACTCGCAAAATACGAATTTAATTGATGAGTTGTGTTTGAAAAGTAGCACTATACTACTTATAGTTGCTGACAATTGTTTCTTTCTCATTTTGGACCTATAACAAAAATAAAAAGGAGAATAAATAAACCATTTTTCAATAAAATAAAAATAATTTCAATTGAAATAATCAGTAAAGTATCAATCAACATTTTAGTTCAGACTGGGGCGATAACTTGATCATCATTTATAATGCTTAGTTACTTATCAGTAATGCCTTAGTGGCTAACCATTGATAACAGTGGAGTTTAATTCCTAACCAGCTCTAACAAGCATATTGTACAACATTATGCATAAATTAAGGCCTATTTTATATTAGTCAGGCCTGATATTTTAAATCTCATTCACATTCAAGAGATGTGCTAAATATTTAATTTTTTTATTAAAACTGGACTTACCCAAGTTAATGTGCCTTGATATAATGTAAGTATACCTGTGAACAAAGGGATAGGATTTAGTTATCAAACATAGTTTTATAGACCTTAATCTAAAAAAAATAAGTTGAATTAAGTTTAAGTAAATAACAAGTTATACAATATTAAATATTTTAATGTGGATTAAAATAATTTATGAATAAATTTAGACCCATTTCATTTTTATATGAAGCAGAACATAAAAATGAGATTTCACAAATAATTAGTCTTACTTACAGTTGAAATGTATTTACTTTATGTTTTACATATTTACATAGAACTCAACATAATTGTAACGGTTGTTAAGATGAAATTTAATTGTAACACTCAACCCTTAGACATATGGCTATAAAACCCACATGTCTTACACGGAGTGTGATTATGTACCTAACCAGAGTCAAGCATGCTAGATGTTTCTTAGCACACATCGGCTTTGGTAGGGTTATACAATTTGCAAATAGAAGTTGTGGATTATGTTGTTTTTATTGACTTTTTTTCTTTTAAAAACTTAATATACTTTAAAATTTAATTATGAACATTATTATTTTTCAATTTTCTTTTCATAGTATGATTAAAGAATCTCGACTTTTTACCTTAATATATATATAATAATTACAGGCAGAGTGAACATATTTAATAATTACAGGCAGACAACAACAGGCAGAAACAACATTTAAAGAACACTAAATTTACTCACATTTTTGTCCTAGATTTTTTCTTCAGGAATCTCCTAAAAAGATTTGCTTTTGGAAATCTGTAAAACAATTGTTACATGTTAATCAAGCACTTATTGTAAAAATAACTAAAAGTTTCAAGGACATTTTCATCAGTTGAATTGGTAATTTTGAAATCATAACTGTGTTCATACGAACGAGACTATTTTTTAAATCATCATATTTAAATTCTTTTATTATGTATAGCAGTATTGTTTTAAACTTTATGTCTCTGTAACCAAGGTGCTGACTGATGATTGCTTAGTTTCCAAATCAGAGCTAAGATTACATAAATAGTACTTACATTTTTACTTTTGATGACAAGAAATTTGAGAGGTTTCTAATCTTTGAACATTTAAGAAGCTTGCTTAGAAAATCTGTAATAAAAATATTACATGTAAGTACAGTAGTTATTATAGTGTGAAAAAAAGTGTTAAGAGTATTCATTATCAGTTGAATTGGTAATTTCAAAATCATAACTTGGGTTCATACGAACGAGACTTTTTTTTAATTCATCACATAACATTTCACACTCAAAATTTTTAAGGAAGGTTTAAAAATACAAAATATTTAAACATACTTACTAATAAAGGCATTTTCAGGCAGCAGGAGTAGACAGTTTACTCTAAAACAAACAAAAAAAACTATTATTAAGAGTACGGAAGATGAATAATCTACAGGTTTATTTTTATATTTTGAATGTTACATTCAACCCTTGGATGACTTGTCAAAACAAGGCAGCCTACACGGAATGTTTTAATGTTCCTAACCAGAGTCACACATGCTAGATTTAAACATTGCATGTATCGGCTTTGGTAGGGTGGAACGACACTGTCACTTCCAGTGAGTTTTAACAAAATGTTTTCAAAAAATGTAATATTTTTTTTAAAATAAAAATTAATCCACATTTGCTGACAGATTCGTTTGTAAGTTTATTTTAAATTTTTGACCATACTAAAAAGGGGTCCAAGAACACTAATTTTATATGTGTAACAATTGCAAATTGTATACCCCATGGGCACAAAAAGTTATGTTTTGATAGATTCAAGCAAGTTGTATGGCATTGCTGACCCCGTTGGACCCTGACCCTTTCACACCTGTCCTTTCTTCCTTCTACAGCGCGAGTGGGATTAATAAAAATGTTTTTTAGCTCAAATTGGTTGGAAAAGTTCCTCAATATTTGATCATTATACAATATTAACTTAAGGAGCATTTCTAAAGGCACCACTTATTAATGGTGTAGTCATGGTAAGGTGTGAATAAGTTAATCATTACTTTAAATTCTTACCTGGGAAGTTACTGGCTTATTTGTACCTGGAACAGAAAATAAATTCAGTAAAGAAAAAACATAATACATAAATAAAATAACAAGACTCACCTCAAAAGCAATTCAAAAGGCAATTAATATTTATGGACAAGAATCAATATACACAGTTGTTAGCTATAAGTAATCCTTTATTTCGGTCCTTTCAAAGTCATACACTTATTCTTTCAGACACAAAACATGAATTACTTCTTAGCTGACTTCTTTGCTGAAGTCTCTTTTTTAATGCGGGGTTTCTTAACAGATGTTTTGGGGACTTTTTTCTTGCCAAAGACGCCGCCGCGCGCCGCCTGGGCCTTCAAGCTCTTAAATACAGGAGTTCTGGCACGATTTCTCTTGACCCGCGCTGAGCTCAGCTTGAACCTGTCGTAGTCCGTCATCTGAGCGCGTTTTTCTTTGTTCTCTAACTTTTTGGCCCATTGACTTTCGGACCATTTTTCATTAAGTTTCTCATCTGTCCACGCTTTCCGTACGACACGTGTTGGTGCTGTAAACGGGAACTTAAGGCGGAACTTTGTTAGGTGTAGCTGGTTTAAGCGAATTTGTTGCCTGGGGACGCCGCTGCCGGGTCCATCGACGAGTGCTCGCGTTTGATCAATAACATCAACCACGCTGACTAATTTTCCCTTCAATGGCCCTTCGGCCACCAGGGCCACTCGCCCCGGTTGGACGAATCTCGCGAAAGGCATGACGTCCTGAAATTTCACCAAACTTTATATTTATACCACTTGTCACACACACATTTTCGCTTATGCAAAAACATAAATAAACTCGTATTTAATGATTACTAGTTAACATCGAAAAATGACCACATAGAATAAAATAACTAAGAATTCGTATACTTATATATCAAAAGTTTTAAATTTAAAAGCCAGGATTGATTTGATTTTTGTAGATAAATAAATCCTAACCTTATAACGTCTTCCCAAACTAAAAGCACTTGAGTGAAAGACTTGACAATTGGACCTAATACTCGTTTCCGCCTTAATGTCATTTTAAATTATTTGTTTGGATACTTGCGGTTTGGGGTGTTTTGTCTATGGAACCAAAATATAAGTCTAAAATTGTTTTACTACACGATTAAAGAGTCTGAGAAAATTAAAATATATATTCAATGTTAAATAAAATAACTTGTAACTCATCAGACTCTGGTACTGATAATATTTCCTTTGCGATGCCTAAAACTAGTTGCTCAAATAAAAGTGATAACTGCAGCAGCAGATTTTTACTATGAGTTGACAAGTATATATATTTTTATATTGTATATCAGTAAATCTTGGACCGCAAGAGTTTATTTTGAATGTAATCCCATCAGCCATCCTGCTCCTTATTTTAACATACTCTTTGTATGCAGGTTAAAGATAAAGAAAATATTATCGGGGACAAGTTGAAAAAGCAGCAAATACATTGTTAACGGATTGAATTGTGAGTATTTAGAAAGTTTAATATTTTTGGGGGAGTTCAGTGTGCGAAACCTTACCTATTTTTATTTATGTAGTCCGAAATAATTTGGTTAGTTAGTTAGTTGCCCCGAGAACACGTTATACACAGAGATGGTTATTATCTCCCTTTTTTTGTATCGGGGAGGCC
>JWHW01041942.1:42187-55691 GCA_000931545.1 Papilio glaucus
ACCTAGCCTAGTTTTTCTCAAATATCTTCCATGTACAAACAGCGATCAGTTACATTTTTATTATATGTATACATATTTAAGAAAACTTTTCATCATATCGCAGAAATCAACATCAGATGATAAAAAGATACTGACTAATTTGACTTTTATCAGTACACAACAAATGATTAATATTTCGTTTTATTTTTAAAAAATCTCCCTATCTTATTGAGAATAATAATTCCATAATTAGTAATAAATTAAATTCACAATTAGAATGATTTTGTTTCTAGTTAGCTATACATTTTAGGTACGGATGATGTCACGTGGATGTAATTTTAACATGGTTCCAGCGCATTATCAACTTGCGGGGGTAATACTAATCAAAGGGGAATGCCCATCGCCCATAGACACTTTAACCATTGGTGCACACATTTAAAAGTACATGGAAATGATAATATTCAATATAAATAATGGTATGTAATATTCAATATAAATATGGAACTTATAATGGTATTGGTTATGTTGGGATTTTAAAGATATTTTTTTATTTTTAAATAATTTTAATGCAATCTACAGAAATTATATATATAATAATTACAGGCCATGGTTAGCAATCAAGCTACAAGCTGTTTATAACATTAATTCAAAAAGATAAAGCCTTTAAATGAACTTCAAAAGCTAAACCTTTAATAAACTTTTAAATCATCAAAAAAATCCATTTAAGAACTTTCTATCGTCTTCGTATTTTCGTGACATTTAAGCCACAATTGACAGAGCGTAAATGACCTCGGCATTCAATTACTGATGACTGAGAAGAACTCAATGCTGGCTTTATTGTGAGAAGCAGGAGCGGGATCCATGTTCGGCCGTGGTCAGTAGTTGTGGTTATTTAATTGTGTTTTGACACGAACTAGCTATTATAATGTCTTCGATGTTGCCACACAAACACTTGACAAAAAACCGATAATCGATGTCGATTTTCTGGTTGAATTATAATTTAATAAAAATTCTTGTTATGATATAGTGGGTTCATAGTAAATCAACTAACAATTCACTTGTTTATTATTGTAATAGTAATATATTATAACGTAATTTTATTCAGAAAATATCAAATAATATTAGTATTACCAATAATGACAATAAACAAATCTCCGAAAAAAGAATTAATTATTTTTTAAACGAATTTAGTAACTCCTTGCTTGGCAATTTTTTTATCAACAAACGAATGGATTACGGAAAGTACATATTACTTTTATTTATCTTTTTGACACTTTTATTTGTGTAAAAATGTTGCCATCTTTTTAGTATAAATGTATACCACGATTAATAAACATTAATAATGATGATTTTTTTAAAAATAAAAGCAAATCGCTGGGCGTTCTATGGCCGAAAATGGGCATTCCCCTTACAATATAACATACAAACGTACAATAGACGATACGGGGTTTACAATAGATACCTACTTCTCGTAGAAGAAGGATAGTGTTCTGTCTGTTAGTCTAACGTTTTTCTCAGACTAATTTTTGTAACCGTTGCTTTTATATTACCTACAGAACGGCAGACCATCTTTTAAAGTCAGTACAATAGTAGTCCCAACGTAAAAGATACAACTGCTTCCAATTTTCGTATTTCTTACGACCCATAAACTAATTCTAAAATCTTGCGTGATACAGTTAGCATAACTGTCATAAAAAAGTTAAGTCATGAGTTTTACATATTACGTTAGACGATAGCATTCGGCGTGTTCGACGGGTGCCTGGTGGGCGAGGTGAAGGATTCGGGCAACATCGAGCTGTCTCCTCTCAACATCCCGCACCTGTACGCGACGCGCGCGCTGGCGTGGAGCAGTGACGGCACGCGGCTCGTGCTCGCCTCGCAGACCGGCGCTGTTATACAACTAGAAGCTGTACTTAGGTAAATTTGTGCGGAGGGTATTTTTTATATTTTTGATGCTGTAATATGTAATGTAATGTTATGTATAAATCTTATGCCAATGCTGATACTGTCACATTGTCTTTTGATGGTGAAGGATAATTGTATCTCAGAATTGTCTTAACTGCGGTTAGAACAGTGAGCCTTGTAGCAGCTATGGCCGACGGACTCACGGAGGACAGGCATGAATAAGAGGAATTTTATGCTTCGGAACTTCGAGCGATTAACGAGGTGCTTAAAGTACTTGATGGTATGTGTCGTGTGTAGGCGCTGGGTGTGGCGCGACAGTGTAGAGGTGCAGCACGTGAGCCCGCGCCAGTTGCTGCTGCGCCGGCTGGCAGGCGACGCGCCGCCGCTCTTGGTCACCGCTAACCACGCGCACGATATATTCAATGTGCGCTTCATTGGTAAATACTCCTCTTAAGTTGTAATGCATTACTCGTACTAAGTCTATGACATATAGCCTAATAGATTAGTTAGGGTATAATTTGTAAAATATACAATAGTAGGTTCAAATTCTTCGTGTCATCAATTCCTACACAAAAATCTATTTTTTTTACCAATTAAGCGTTTTGCCGAATTTTGAACTTATGATAATAAACTGGCCGAAATTAACTATTACCTACAACTTTCTTACTTTAGTTAGCAAATTTTGTACGTTTAAATAAATTAAATGCTCGTACCACATAGGTATATCTTAATTATAGTTATATTTTTAGGTAACGACTGGTACGCCGTGTGTCGCACCAGCACCACGCTCATACTGTGCGACATCGCGCGCGGCCTGACGAGCGAGGTGAGAGAGAGTATACAATCTACATAGTTTTACTGAAACTTCTGACATATTGGATTTTGTAGAATATGGACTGGAGCATTGCATAGGATAGCACCATTCCCGCTTCTATAGTGTAAAAACTGATTTAGAAAACACGGAGCGACATTCTTTTCTTTATTAAACTTTTATACCATGTTTCATTGCAGGATATGATTGTTGTACACAAACGTCATTTACCATAAATGACGGCCATTACACTTTTTATACTTTCATTATAATATGTAAATAAATAATAAATATAATAAGAAAAAAATAGAATGAAGTGAAATTGTGTAATATGGATAGCTAATTTTATAAGGTAATATGAGAAAAAGTTTGCTTTTCTAAAATATTTTTGAATTTACGAATGTTTACGTTAAAACCTTTGTTTACAAAAATCACATCTTGCTGTGAAACAAGGTATACCTACCGTACACTAGACGGCCAAAGTCGAGCTTGGCCGAGGTACTACAAGGCATTAAAGCAGACAATTAAATGATGGCCAATTTGTAATTCACTTTATGACGACAAAGAAATATCTTACAATTACTTTCTACCCAAATTAAAATGTGCAATTACATTGTTGCAAAAGCTATAATAGCCACCTAAAATCACATGGAACTCATCAATATCATCCCGAAGTATTTTTTCTGACTTGATTATTTTTATTATCCTGTTTGTTTAAAGAAAAATCTGCGATGGTTTGCGTCTATATCAAAATGAAATTGATTGTTCATTACATGTAATAATGCATATTATAATGTTTTCAGATTCCATGGAGTGGTAGTGGTGAACGTATCTACGCGGCAGTGGGCGGCGCCTGCCTACTGCACCGCGCGGGTGAGCTCAGCGTAGTCGAGTACGGTCTGGATAAGGTTTTGCACACCGTGAGTCCTCCTTTATAACTACCATATTACAACCTAAAATATATATATCTTTATCTGATGTGCTAAGCAGCCAACAAAAAAAAAACAATCATCCATATATTGAACTCTTAATGGAATCATTTTGGTTTTGTTATACTTGAGGGTTTAGGTTATAACTATTATCTCACGTTTGTCTGTCAGGTGCGTACGGAGCGCGTGAATCCTCACGTGCTGAGCGTGCGCGTCAACGAGGGTCCGACGCAGGCCGCGGACCGCAAGCACCTCGCCTACCTGCTGGATAAGCAGACTGTTGCTGTATTGGACCTGGTCACAGGTGACAATAACTGCTCTTAGCTTATTTTTCATTATATAAGTAATCTCCATAAATTTCAAATAATTTGCACTAAAATTGCTGCGTATGCCAATGAATAAACTTTTTCGTTCTTACTTTATTTTTTTAATTAAAAATAAAGATAAAACACTGTTTGACAAAGGAATCGCAATAATCTGCACAAGGATATAATATAAGATTTGGTAGTTAAAAATAAAAATGCTAACTGTATTTTACATGAAGGCGTATTAAGTTACCAATCGGCAGCTGAAGTCTCCCATGAATTTTAAATTCATGATGAATTAGTGTGACTTTCTTACTACCACTTACCTCACAGTCCTTGCAGCGTAGTTGCTATGAAAAGGTTTCGGATGAGCGCTTTCTGAACTCTGTCACCTCAAGACCGGTCAGACTATAGATTCC
This sequence comes from Papilio glaucus, assembly GCA_000931545.1. Classification (NCBI taxonomy): domain Eukaryota; kingdom Metazoa; phylum Arthropoda; class Insecta; order Lepidoptera; family Papilionidae; genus Papilio; species Papilio glaucus. The sequence goes on from JWHW01041942.1 coordinate 46,536, forward strand.
TCATCAACCAATGAATATTGGTCACATATAAAATCAAATGATATTTCGAAGTCTTTGTTATGTGGCGAGGTGTGTATTTAGTGAGCTTAGTATTTTTTTTCATGGAACGAGGAGGCAAACGAGCAAGCAGTTCACTATATTAAATGACAGATGCTCATAGATAGGCATTTGCAACAACCTAATGAGTCGTAGATACGGTGCTTACCTTTAATGTACAGAAAAATTTCTTTTTCATATCCATCCCCTCCTCCGTCAAATCCTCTACCCCTTTCTATCCAATTATTAGAATAGGATGGGAAGAGGAAGATACTAGAATTAGGCCTCCGGCACCTCACTCTTCAATTGAAGCGAATACTTCTACTTCACGCCTGTCTTCTGCGAGGTCGTAGTATTTCGCCGGTCGAGCCGGCACATTCGTGCAACAGATGTTGCTGTTGCGGGCCGCATGTGTCGAGGCGTGTAATGTTGTGTGGTGTGCAGGCGTACAGGTTGGACAGTGGTGGCACGAGGCGCGCGTCGACTGGCTGGAGCTGAACGAGAGCGCGCGTCTGCTGCTGTACCGCGACACGCGCCGCAGCCTCACACTGCTGCGGCTGGACACCGCTGAGAAGGTGTGTACGCCAACAGCTTTGGCCTGAGGATGTGTACCTCAGATACCTAATAGCAGCGTAAAAGAGTAGTATATTTACATTTCTACCATCGACCTGGCGACATCCAGAAGCCCAACACTAAGGGGGACTGAAAGTATTTAGCATTCTAAACTTTTCCTTACCTTCTGGTTAAGCTTGGTTGTTGCGAATGTTGGTGGAGTTGGACATTTACATCCAATGAACTGTTTGCCGCCATTTTCTATTTAAAAACTAACACTTTGTCTTACTAATGGACTCATATATACGAGTTCTTGACTTCGTTCGGTAAACTTCACTTCTTTTTATCATTTTACATATTATATATTGATTGAATCATAGCAGGTCTTTCTTCTTTAATGTTAGTATAGATTACTCTCAGGAAACGCGCCTGGAATGTTTGTGTAGGTACGTAATACTTATTATATCTGTGCAAACTGCAAACTCTGAGTGGTTTACGGCAGGAGACCATAGCGCGCGGCGTGAGCTTCGTGCAATGGATTGAGAACAGCGACGCTGTGGTAGCTCAGACGCACACCCATTTGCTTATATGGTATGTTTTTAATTATTAATGTATTTGATTTCATTCTAACTTGTAGAATTTTCTAACATGAATAACTAATATTTCCTTTCCGATTATATTATGCATGAAAATTATTGCCAATTGTTACTCACTTTGACCACACATACGTGTGGTCAAAGTAAGTATCACACACTTCGCATGATTTTTCTTAGAATAACAATTCAATTTATTCTCTTTTGTCCTTGTCGGATATAAAACATTAATTATTACCTAAAATTAAAAAAATAAATAAAAAATTGGTTTCCAAATATTTCTTAAACTTTCCAATATAATAATAAATTTAGAATTAACAAATTGAATGAATTGACATATTCAGCATTTGAGAAGTATGAATGAGTAGCTAAGTGTAGGGGGGCGTGTGGGCGATTTGCTGAGTTACTAAAGCTTTCTGGCATTTGTTATGCAGGTATAGTGCGTGGGAGCCGGGCTGCGTAGAGACGGTGGAATGCGAGGGCGGCATCGCGGTGGAGGTGAGCGCGCGCCGCGTCATCCTAGAGGGTGGCCAGTTACCTTATATACAACTGGACGAGCATCGACTTGCTTTCAGTATGTATCCCCAGATGATTGCATACGTAAATTTACTTGGCAAGAATCGGTAGATGCGCAGAATTTGCTTTTGAGTTTCTTGTATGAAAATGTACATGCGCGAACTTACTACGCTTACAATACGTAAGTTACCGCACAAAAACTGTTATAATGTTGAAACGTGCATAATAAGTTGCGAAAATCACAGTAAAAGTAAACTTACCGAATAGCGGTAGTGTTGGTCCACATTGATATTCTACGGTTTCGATATATGTCCTCGATTAAGCCGATCAAATTGTGGAACAAAGAACGTCGCTGCATGTTTAGTTCTACTAATAATACTCGCCTAGACATCACATAGTAGTAATATTTAAATTTTCTATGGAGACTCAAAGCTTTACCCTTTGTAGGAAATTAAATAAGCTATATTAACTATGTTACTAAAGGTTTTTATTGAATAATTTAGACAGTGCGTTAGGCAGTGGCGATCTCACGACTTGCGCCAGCTACCTGGAGGGCGTGGGCGACGCTGCGGACGTGACGGCGCTGTGGCGGCAGCTCGCCGATACCGCACTAAACGCTAATGATATTCAGGTATTTGATATTTCAAATATGGCTAAGTTTACATCTAACTCATCCCACCTACTCGTCGTATCCGTATTTCAGTCTGTATCTCACTTTGGACTAACAATCATAAATAGGTCGTAATTGTGGTGTCACCAAGCTTACAATTTGCATAACTAATGTTATTGTTCAGATTTAATTAAGGTATGAGAGATGACATCACGAGAAACTTATCAAAAACACAGTAATTAATGTTTTTATTAATATTACCTCTAGGGTAAGCTTTATCTCACAGATTCGCTACACAACTAAATAAAGAATAGCTTTTTTCATAACAGCTAGCTGCGAAATGCTACCGCGAGGCGGGCGACGAAGCACGCTCTCTCTTCCTGGACAACACGCTGGAGCTAGCCGCTGCTGAAGGCGACGGGGACGTGGTAGCCGGTATTGCTTATGTCATATTATCCTTTTATTTAGTTACTATGAAATCTATACATATAATAAAAATGTAACTGATCGCTGTCGGTACATATTTTCTGTCGTTGTGGCTGTCGGTAGATATTTGAGAAAAACTACTACTATTGGGGGCCTTCACAAACGCAATAAAACCCAAAACAATGGTTATTAGAATTTTTGTTTGTTGGTCTGTGCGTTTGTTATCGCTAATCTCAGAAACGGCTTAACCGATTTGGGTGCGGTTTTCACTAATCTATTGTATATAAGTTTCATTTAACATTTAGTTTGTTTTATCTTAAACGGTTTAGAAATAAAAAAGTTATATCAATTTAACGGTGCTACGGCCATATTGTGTCCATACGCGGGAAGAGGGCAGGGAGATGATGATGAGGTTACGGTAGTATTAAGTAGGTAATATCATTTTGTTTGAATAAATTTGCAGGGCGGGTGAAACCGCGGGACACAGCTAGTTATTTAATATATATATGTACCTTGTTGGTCTACATCAAGCTTAAATATTTTTGCAAATGAGGCCAAATAGATGGTTCAGAAATCTTAAGCAGGCCCTTAGCGGTCCATATCGGGCCTGAGGTTGAGTAACCTTAGTCTTATGGGATCTCACTCTTAAGAGAAAAGGCAAAATTATACATAGCTCTAATTCACGCCTGAGTGGAACCAGTTCATTCATGTCAAAGGTACTGCTAAGGACGTGGCCGATTACGTGTGTGTATTTAATGGATTTTTTCAACTTTTGAAGATGGTCATAAGGTTTTATGACTACAGGTCTGTCGAGCCCCATTGTCCAGGCAGAGCTGTGCATCCTATCAGGGCGCGTGTCGGAGGCGGCGGAGTGGTACGTGCGGCGCGCGGGCAAACCGCGGCTGGCTCTCAACATGTACCGCCGCTACAACATGTGGCCCGAGGGCATCGCACTCGCTGAAAAATACTTCTCCGCAGAAGCGCCCGATATGAAAAGACAATATATGGATTACTTGATGTCCACTGGTTTGTTCAATCTTTTTATGCTTTGTGGCTTGGATATTTTTTATATGTTTATTTTATTGCTTTATCTTTATTTTATTACTTTGATATGGATTCATAAGTTCATTCAATCGAGTCATGTAGATTTGATAGTAGTGCGCCACTACAAACGCATTATATCTGCTTTAAAATAACAGAATTGAACGCTTGGTGTCTTGTGACATCGTCAAAATTATTGAAAGAGGGCCACAGTTAGTTTTTTGTGACAGACTTCCGCCTAGCCTAACCTCAATTAAGAGTAACTAAACTCGAGGGCTCCAATTGAGCTTAGTTACTGGGGGGTCTGCCACAGGCAGTGGATGACGCTGACTATTTGGACAGGCCGCGTGGGCGAGGCGGGCGAGGTGCTCGCAGCTAGCGGGGATGTGCGGGGTGCGGTGCGGCTATGGCTGCGCGGCGGGCGCGTGCGGCGCGCAGCGGCTGCACTGCTCGCGCACGCAACGCTGCTGCGCGACGACGAACTGATGCATGCTGTTCACGCGCACCTCGTACAGGTTGGATCCGCTATAAATAAATAATTTCGTTTGGTATAGTTTTTTTTTGTATTTAAAACCATCTTTTTAATTTCATTTAATGGACAAAATAATATTAGATTTTTCTTAACACGAAGGAGGAATGGTGGGAATTGGCAGGTGAACTATCAGAGAAGAAGGGAGACACTAAAGGTGCTGTGGAATATTACGCTAGAGGACATAACTATGCAAGAGCTGTCCAGCTGGCAAGAGAGGTATGGTATTAATTTAATTACGTTACAAGTATTCATTTATGAAAAAATGCAGGTTCCCTTGGTGTTGCTCCGCAGCGGCTACAGTCATGGCATAAATAGACCGGCTCGACTGGGGAAGTATCATGACCACACGCCTGGCGTTATTTCATGATCCTCACTATCCTTTCCACTTTTCATTTTCATAATTAACCCACCCCCTTATTTGTTCAACAAAGTAGTTTGTTGAACAAATAAATTAAGTTGAACAAAGGGGGTGCGTTAATTAGTTAACTAAAATGGCATCTACCACTCAGATGAATTGAAGAGAGCTCGGAAAACAATCCAATTGTTGTTGTGGATGTCTATGATGGGTAGCTGTTCCACATCTTGTGAACTGCTATCTCGTTCGCCACTTTTTTCCACAAAAAATGACTACAGTGAAAGCTCCTTATTCGCGGGGGTTACGTTCCTACGATATATAGGGAAACCGTAACCGGACTATATATGTATAGAGAAACCGCGAATATGTAATGGTAATTTATATAGGATTGTAGGGTTAGTTTCAACATCCCGAAATAAAAATAATATCAAATAAAATAAGCTTAATTAGATGTTTTTAACAATAAAAATATACCTACATATATTCATACTAATAATTAGGCAAACACTTAGAACTTTTTCTTTTTTTGCGGCTTTGAAAGATATTTAAATTCAGATTGATACTCGGCTGCGCACTCGTGCAACAGATCTCGTCGTTGCTGGCTCTACAACTGCTAAAATATTTGCCATACGGTAAACCTTCACTCAGGTTTATTAAGTCAAAGGTGACACCAAAACACCGTTCAGCGCAGTTTAGGGCTCTTCTTTAATGGAATGCGGATTTAAAATTTCCTCCACGTCAGTTTTACCGACGGAATCCGCGAATAGAGAGATATTTAGCCCCGAATACAGGGGTTAAGTTGTAATTTTTTAACCCGCTAATAACGAACCCGCGAATGACGATCTTCTGAGAATATTGTATGTCCGCAGGCGTGCCCTGGGCAAGTGACTGAGCTTGAGCGCGCTTGGGGCGTGTGGCTGGTGAGCGCGCGGCAAGCGGGCGCAGCGGTGCCGCACCTCATAGAGGCGGGCGACACGCGCGCCGCGCTGCACGCTGCGCTTAAGGCGCATCTCTACAAGAAGGCGCTGCAGATTGTACAGGTGAAACTCTACAGACATTTAATGCTCGCCAATCGTAAATCCCTAGTCGTAGCTCTAATATATGGGCACGATTCCAGAAAGTAAGATCCCGAGATATAAACCATAATTTGCATTTTGCGTAGGTTATCGACGACAAGGAATCAATACGAGAACAATGTCAGCAACTGGGCGATCACTTCATTTCGACACAGGTATTATTTTTGCTGGTACTTTTAGTTTTTATATTATTAATCCCTTAAAAAGTGTTAGTATCGTTATTTAAAACGAGCAATTAAATATTTGTTAAATTTAGAATACAACAGCCGTTTCCTGTGCTCGTGACCTTATAAAGTATTTTATAACAAGCATTTTATATATACAGTGCAACCTCAATAAAACGAGCCGCAATATAACGAATTTCTCGATTTAACGATTTTTTCAAAATGCCCTAGAACTGTCCATAAGAGCTAATGCAAAATATACCTTTACATTACGAATGTATTTATCAAATTATTTTTGTAACGTATTTTGAATAATTGCAGAATATGGAAAGAAAACAATCTGTATTAAAATCAAACTATTCATTACTAGGACTGGGAGACGGCAGAAAAAGTGCTAACATCTTGCGGCATGGCTGAACGCTGTGTCACAGCCTACAATACGGCAGGACGTATAGCAGACGGACTGCGTGTTGCCGCTTCTCATCTTACCGAAGAAGAAACAAAAATTATTTATCTGCCACTAGCTCAACAATTACGAGAGGAGGGACAATTGAGGAAGGCGGAGCAGATTTATATCGGTCTCGGGGAGCCGGATGAGGCTATATCTATGTACAAGGTAGGTGTTCTATAAATACTCTATCAGCTATGACTTAAATTTATAAAATGTAATTGTGTTGTCAATTTGGATTTAGTATTATTTGTCTTGTTTGTTAGCAATAATGATGAAATTCCTCTTCTTTTAAATTTACTTCATAATGCTGATACAATTAAAATATATGTATGTATATACTAATTACTTATCTCAAGGAATATGAACTTTTCATATAATATATATTATGCGTTCACGCCCGTAACCCACAGGGTTAGACAGAGATTACGGATTTCTATTTGGCAAATTCCTGGCACACCTCTCTCGCTTCTTCTACATCCATACATCTACGCATACATTTTCGTCGGTTACGGGTACTCCTTATATCGACCTTCTTTAGTATGTTACTGATTTGGTCGGTGTACAATATATGCGAATATCCTTAGACGTCTCCACTGACACTCACTTTTACTAAACATAAAATAACAAGCTTACAGACAAATATAATCTGTCAATAGTAATCTACGGGTTTCAAGTGACGCATGGTTTTCTAACGAAATGTAATTGCAGCTTTTATACAGGGCAGGCACAATTGTACCCCTGTCGTTCATTGTGTAGTGTAGTGTTGGTTGTCACTGCACATGGAGCTACTAGGTTATTTACAAAGAACCTTCATCTCAAGAGATATTAAAATTTTGATGCCTACAAATACATACATAGATAATAAAGGGACAAAATAAACAATTTAAAACCGGTTTTGATTATTTCATTTTGCAAGAAATGGCTGTTACAAAGGTTGTTATATAGGACCATAGATTGTTGTCGATTAATCGATTAATGTAGGACTATCGATACTGCAAAAATCACGTCTGGCTTTTTGCTCTTGTCTTAGAGTATCCCTACACAATCATTATGTAATGTATTATATATGTGTTATCGAATGTTAGAAAGAAAGAAACCAAGATACTATACATATTTTATACATGTGTGTTAGGAGGCGTCTCAGTACGAAGCCATGTTGAGACTAGTTGCAGCTCACCGCAACTCCTTGTTGGAGGCCACCCGTCGCCACGTGGCGCAGGCTCTGCACGCCTCGGGTGATTTGAGGGCCGCAGAGACATATTATATCCAAGCCGGTAAGTTTACTACAATTTGCTGTGATCAATGAACGAATAAAACATAGAAGATTAACGTCAAAATCACTTAGAAAAACGGCCCACGACGTTGGATTTGTCTAAACAACTAGTTTGTTATTTCGACATAGCGAAGTAATGATTGGTTTTGTTGTCAACGCTTGTCGATGATTGGCTAAGCAACACATACGCAACAACGGCATTATTGGCTTGTGAATTGATTGCGTGCTTATTATTTATATTTCTTTGTTAGAATATTATGCAGATGAGATCGATCTGTGCAATATTTCATTGCACAAGAAGGTATTTTTTAAGGTTTTAAACAGTGGTAGAGCCCGCAACAATAACATTTGTTGCACGAATGTCTATGGGTAGCGTTCATTTAACATCAGGTGATCCGCTCGTTTGCCACCTTATTTCATAAAAAATCACACTTTTAACCCAGACAAAAACGAAAGACGACGTGTGCAGCCACAACCACAGCCGCACTAAACTGCTTCGAGACTAATCTGGCCATTTTTGAGCACGAGGAATTATTTTATGTTTTATTCGTTCACAGGCTTTAAATTGGTTGAGGTAAATGATCGTTAAAGGTAGTTTGACCTAGATGCGATGGTGATGCTAGATGCGATGGTGCAGAAAATATTGAGGAATTGTGTTGATATTAAGGTACATACAATTTCAGCGCATCTTTGTTTTATAAAAACAGATTTTGCAATCAAAAATGCGCTACAACTTGTCTGAACTTATACTAAAAATGTTCACTGTCATTTTCATCAGGAGAGCAAAATAACTCGATTACGCTTCAATGGATTAAGTTCGGAGAAAACCAGTATAAAAGAAAGTTTTCCTTTATTACACGTTATTATTATATATATTATATTTAGCTCAAGTATTTACAGTCGCAATTTAGCTACGTTCCATGATTTCCTAATTTTTGTAAATCGTAGGTGATTGGAAGAGCGCTATCCAGATGTATAAGTCGAGTGGACAATGGGAAAATGCGGAGCGAGTGGCGCGGGCGCACGGCCCGGCTGCGGCGCAACAGCAGGTGGCGCTGCAGTGGGCGGCGACCTTGCCGCCTGCCGCCGCCGCTCGGATGCTGGCCGCGAGAGGCTTAGCCGCTGTCGGTGCGCGGTGGGCTCTGCAGGCGCAACGGTACCTTATAACTATTATTGTACAGGCCAGCTAGCTTGTACGAGTAAAAGTTTGGAGTACGTAAAAACAGTTTTTAACAGTGGCGGAGCCCGCAACAACCACCACGACCTCACAGAAGTACTCTGCGTTTCGTCTGACGAGTCAGGTGCCGGAGGCCACCCTTTCCTCATAAGGATAGGATTTGATGGGAACGGGAGGAGGATTGGACGAGGAGGGGGTTAACTGAGAAAAGGAAATATCCTCATTCCTGTCTATCCTTCTTTATTCTCTATTTTCCTTATTCCTCTGTCCATTGTTGCGGATGTCCATGGCGTTCACTAAACATCTGGTGATCCGTTTGCTCGTTTGCCACCTGCTACCATAAAAAAAAACAGA
>JWHW01041942.1:77478-99399 GCA_000931545.1 Papilio glaucus
ATTAAATACTCACCGCTCTGTTTTAGCTGGTTGCGGAGGTGGAGGTTGCGTAGGCGGAGCGGCCGCTGGGGGCTCCACTTCTGCAGTCGCCGGCCGAGGACCCAGTTTTGTTACTGAAAGTAGATGCGACTTTAATACTTCTGCTACAGTCCTATACTAATCCGCCAACAAAAATGATGCCAAATGCACGAGCATGGTCACCGTAGTAGCTAGTAATAATAATAGTTCTGGCGTGGTTAGTACGTCACTTGCTTTTCACGCCCACAGACATTTGTGTGCATGAATATATCTGTTAGTTTCTCTGTTGTCATAGTACAAGCTCTGCTTAGTTTGGCCATGTGTGAATAATATCCAAGGTTATTATTATAATTATTATCATCATTTCCGCACACACTGCACTGCAGGTGGATAGGTTTCGTGTCCTGGCCCTGTAATCGGACTAACATGGTAGCATTCAACGCTTCAACGCTTCGATGTATCACTAGTCGATTTAGCACCGCTTGAGGGACTGCAGTACCGCTCAGATCTAGACCGAATCGAAGGCTTTCTCGTAGTCCACAAATTGGTCTACTCCTCAGTCTTCTGTATAAACTGCCGCAGCATAAGTATTTGGTCAACGGAACTGAAGCCTTTACGAAAATCAACTTACTCGGGTGTACAGAAGACGTAAAATGTGCGGGCAAGATGGTTCGTAACGACCCTCGAAAACAACTTATAGACATGGCTCAGAACTGCAACGGGCGTGTAGTTTTTCTGGAGAGTATAATCGCACTTCTGCTCCAAGCTCGAGGCGTAGGTCCCTCGAGTATGACGGAATTAAATAGCTTCTGGAGAACCTAATAGCCGTTTCTCCAGCTGCACTCAATAGCTCTGCTGCAATTCCGTCTTTGCACGGTGGCTTGTTGTTATTAAGTTGTTGAAGAGTCATACTAATCTCGAGACTGACGTCCAGGATGTCTAAGGTACAATGTCGGGTTAATCTGCCTCTTGGATCTTCTGTTAGATCAATCAATGCCTCTGTGTCAAACTAAGGTCACTTCACAGTTTCGTTCAATATAATTATAGTAATAATTAGATAAAAAATAATTTTGGTAGAATGGAAACGAGGTAGATAGTAGGATTTTGTCATTAAGATATTGTAAAAACTCTATGAGATGGATGTAAATCATTTTATTTTATTTAAGAATACCCAACTGGATAAACAAAATAGAATAGCTGTTTAAATGTAACAACAGCCAATCACTATTCGAAATACACAATTTACTTTTGAATACAGGAGCATGATAACATTAACGGAACAAAGAAAATATAAAAGATTTGCTTTAGCAAAAGCTTAAATATATAAAAGGTTAGAAAAACGTGCCATTGAATAAAAAAGGTACACCGATCCTAGAATAGACCGCTTGGCTATTACTTTTTATAAGAGAATTGTAGTGGTTGTTTTTGTATTTATTGTTGTTCAATTTATTGCATATCAATTACGCTGAAGAATATTTTTAGAAGAGATTACGATTCATTTTTAATTTATTACTCGGCTGACCGAGAAGGAGGGAATGTTTTTCGCGATTATGTAAGTATATATGCCCGTTCGCTTTCGATGTCCTGTAGCGTAAACGGCTTGACCAATTTTGACGGGTGAGGTGTCCCCGGAGTGGCATAATATGACGATGTGATGAATGATGATAATCATAAAACTCAGTCCGGTTCTTTGTTTTTTTTTTAAATAACAAGTCTTATAGGTATGCATCGATACGCCTTTTTGCCGATACGATACCGGCACTGTTATGAAAATGTCGCCGGTAAGAAAACCAACTCTTAGTGAATTTAAATTAAAGTAAGGTAAAATATATAAAGCACAAGTTTGGTTTATGCTACTTATTTTTATTAAAAAATATTAACAAAAAAAAATAACGATTTTGAATGAGGTTATTAAAATTACTGCATAAAATTATATATCCATAATTACGATATGTAATTCCTTACTTAATTTGGCATTGAAAAATACATGCGACAGGAATGGGATACGCGAGGTTAAAGCGGGCGAGGCAACACACTGAATGAAGCGCGGGGTTGCTCCGAGCATAACAAACACAAAGCCGCAACAAGATAAGCATATTCGCGGACCTCCAATAAACTTGAAACAAGCGGCAATCCCTTACGATTATGATGCCGATAAATCACAGAACAATAGGAGAAATGTCCATATTGTATTGGCATTGAAATGTAACGGCGAATTCTCTGGGATTGTATTATGCAGGTGGAAAAGTGAAATTGCAGTTTTCGCGGATATCCGTTACTTTGTTTATTTACCCACCAGAAAATAAAACGAAAAGTGTATTTTCCAGAAAACTTTGAATAAATTAAATACGTTGTTTTCATGTGTTAAACTAATTTTATTATCTACGACGTTCATCGGGTCATTTAGGTTATTCGCTACGATACTCGGATTGTTTATGACGAATGATAATTAAGAAAAATCCCAAGGGAAAAATATAATTTCCACTTCGGAAACTGTCAATAGGGGGCGATCATAATCAAACTTTCAATTGACAGCTGCGCGCGCATCCGCGCATTTCTCACAGTTGTTTAAAAGAGTATATTTGTTTACATTTAAAATCATTTTTTTACGAAGGAAGGTAGTTTATTTTATTAATTTAGTAGCGAATTAAATTACATTTCTCAGTCTTCGAAAAATCATTACATACAATTCTCTTTTACAATGAAATAATCAATTATAGAAATCGTTATTTAAAACTTGATTGAATGAAGGCCTGCTCAGAGATTTATTTGTAACTACAGCTGTTCGTGGTCGATGTGTACGATGAACATAGTTGTACAACTATGTTCATCGTACACATCGGCCGGGTGGATTTCAATATTACACGTTAATTATAAAATATAGTTCTTTATAATGCAGCTTTCTAATGGTGAAAGAATTATTACAATCAATTTAGTACTTGCAAATTTTAACCGTTACACACAAAATAACTTTTAGTCTTTACCATATCATTTTATGTACTTACTGTACATAAAATGATATGGTAAAGCTATCTTTCCAATATTACTACAGATTAAGTAATATTACTATACTACCCTCTCTATAGAGGGTGCGTTTTAGATTTCGAGAGCTGGGACTTCGACATTGAAATATTTTGCACTGTTGTTGTTTGGCACAATAACACCACTTCATTATACAGGAAATTCGCTACTTTCAAGACGAAAAAAAGATAATCCATTATAAGCTTAACTTGCACTTATAAACACAAATAAACAACATAAACAACACAAATAACGTTTTAGACTAGAGCAGGATAAAGGTACTTTATTTAGTAGTTTATTGCTCTTTTGAAATTAGGTTCCCGTGACCTGCATATGCACGAGCGATAACGTAAAGAACCTTTACAATTTTTACTTATAATTTTTATGAGTGTGACAAAGAGAGCTTCATTAGTGTTTAAAAATGTTAAATGCATGAAATTTTCACTCCCGCCTTCTCTTGTTCTCTTGTGGTTTCTCCGACGATCTTTTGTTTTAGTGTTTCATTGCTTATACGACCACTTACGCATCTTTATTTTGGACATCGAATTTTACATACCTGATTTACCTTTGTTTGCTAATTTCAAATTTCTATTTTAATTTTCTCAGTGTCCTTTAAATTAGATGTATTAAAAATAAGCTGGAATACTCCCTTCCAATTCCTCACCCGCAATCCCCGGTTAAATCCAGCTCCCGAAATATAAAAACAATTATCAAATAATTAGGTTAGCTTTAAATCATATCACTTTATTTACAAAAATAAGTTAGGTTAGGTTAGGCTATGTAAGCCGCAAGAGCCGAGCGAGCGAAGCGAACGTGCCCCGACAGCGGCCGGTGAGTGCCAGAAGCGACTCTAGGGCGTTATGTTTACGAGATTTATTTTTTAATTTCTCTGGAACAGTGTCTTTCTTCTAAATGGGTTGGTGTCAAGAGAGAGGGAGACCCCTTCTTCCCCCTACTCCACCCCAAAAACCAGTTCCCGAGATAAACATACAGATTTCTAAGGTTCTAATTTTTTTTCTTTTCTCAGAAACTATACATTTCCTTTCAATGGGAGCAGTGTCGAGTCGAGTCGGGGAGGGAGATACCCTTCCTACTTTGAATTAAAATATAATATTTAAGACATTTATCACATCATAATAAAATAAAAACATAATAACATTGCTTTATTCTTTTTACCGCCTTTATTTTATCAAGAAATACGTAAATAAGTACTTTAAAGACACGCCATAGGCTTAGATGAATGTTTTCTAAGAAAGTTTCCATTTTGTAAGGAACGCAGGAATACTTTGATGTTAAATTCAATAACTTGATTTTTAATTTGTCGCCGGCGTTGCGGAATTAGATTACAGCTGGCTCGGGTTGAGATCGTTCGTTTCACCGAAGAGTTTATTCTTCAAATTTTAAACATTGGTTTGTAAATATACGAGCCTTGCTTTTACTCTTTGTTAATCTTTCTATTCTGTAAACCTTAAGAGAACAGAATTTAATTCAGATTTCAAAGTAGGTGTTCCGTCGCAAGGAAAGCTTAATTTAGGAGGAAAGCTTAGTTTTGTATGTAGTGATAGATCTCAAAGTTGTTAATTACGCGACGTCTTAAAGTAATTAGTAATTTTAAAAATTCTAGTGCCTCTCATTTCATACTATCTAAATCTGAAGTAGCAGCACCCAATCATTTGGTTACAGTTACTTTATTTAGCCTGTATTTTCATCACATTTGTTCTTACATAATGGTTAATAATTATAAATAGATTTGTTCTTATAAATTCAGTTCAATTAATTTAGAGTATTGTACTTCCATTTCTCAAACATCTTTATTCTATAGGCATATGGATCATAATAATACGAAGGGCGGACAGAAACGCGCAGTATTTGATAGCAGCTAAGTGGAGCTCGGAGCGGAATTTACGAGCATTTCTCAATATTCATAGCGAAATTTTGCGAGATACGCGATCCCACGGGACTCGCTGACGGTACTCCGCGCCGTATGGATTCTTTCTCGTAGAAATAGGACATAGAGAGCTTTTAATCAAATATCTCTTGAATTAAATATTTATTTAAACCGTGTACATATTTTTTTATTTTAAAATTAAGTTATATCTTTTTTTAGTAGTTAAATGTTTTAATTTTTAAACGACTGGGATTACCTTATTGTTTGTATTGAGAGCAAGGTTTCTAAATGTGGGACGATATGAAGTATTGGACAAAAAGTTGCAGAGATCACTGGTTTCTATTTTGGCACACTTTTCATGAATCTTCTCAACCTCATTATTGTTTTTTTTATGAGACATCTATAATCTATGTTGACACTCGCTCATAAGTAAAATTTTCCCTTATGAACGAGTAAGTTTTGTATATAGTTAGTCAACCGGTGTAGTTTCGTAACACAAGTCAAGCATACTATGTCGTATGTCCCACAGGAATTAGCAGTACAATATATCAAGCGTCTATATAAGCTGTTTAGTTAATTCATGAATGTAGACCGGTATTATCATAGAGATGAAATATGGATATTGCTCAGCTGCGGACTGAGGTATGATCCGGTCTGGCGGGCACGCGGCCTGTATTGATTTTAGGCCGGGAGGCATCTAGGAATGCTCATGAGCATTTTGGCATCTTCATTGTCTACAATGAAATGGTTGAAAGGTATTTAATATGACTTTATTATATACTTGACGTCAACTTTTTATATTTAATAATGAAATAGTCTAATGTTAATAAAGTTTGGAATAGAAGTCCACCTAGCTTCATTTTTCATGTTTTACGTACGTATGTATGTATATTAACATACATATTATATCAAGATAAATAATATGATCCGCAGAAGAATTCAGCTGACCCGTGTTGTATAATTGAAGTGACAATGGGTAGGGTATATTTCTTGTAGAACGGATGGAAGAGAGGACCATGAAGTTATGGATTTGAGCCATGTACACGACGACACATGGGTCCAACAATTTGATCAAGGTTACGAGAATTCTTCACTGGACGCGGTACTGAATCGATCCTTGTGGCGATCCTTGGGAGAGTGATGAAATACAAAATAAGTAATAGCTTAGCATTTCTCCCACTTTTTTCTCATCCCACATTGAGGACATATTAAGTTTTATTAATTATGTATAGTGATTACTACAAGAAAAGATGAAAGTTTCTTAAGATGAAGTAAAATAGTTTATTCTTGTACATAAACAATTCAGGAATACCTAATATAGTTTGAACGTTGTTATAACATCTTAACTAAGAGGGTTACAAAGGGCGGACTTATTGCCTCTGGGCATTCTCTAGTCTTGAAATCGCAGTAAGGATACAATCTTGGCAGGTGAACTGTTGATTTATTAAGCCATGGGCTTAATAAATATTCAGAAAATAAATATAAATATATTTAAATATAACGGATGAAGAAAACTTTTAAATGGCACCCATATGTAAATTAAACGTAAATCAAACAATAAACATACTTATGTCTTCTTTAATAACTGCATATATATTATCTTTGTCATGGAAATTACATTTTTATTTAATTTCTTCTATATGTGGGTATTGTAAATTTCAAAAAAAAATATTCTTAAACAATGCCTAACATAATAACAGGTTTGTTGGAAACAACAGAAAATCAAATACAATCAAACAGCACTACAACTATTAATGGGCTTTGACGGGATTAATTATTAGCTCTATGAAAGTTGTAATTGGGACGTCAAGTTTCAATGCGACTAAAGCTTCCGCCGACAGAAAATTGATAAATAGAGCTTGCAACTTGCAACTTGCACACAATAGATTCAAAACGAGATCGACGGGGTTGTCAGGAAACTGTTTATTATTAAGGTTAAATGACATATTCAATCTTCATTGTCGTTTTTATTTATGCTTAATACGTATATTAGATTTATAGTTTACAATTCAGTTGAAAGCCTTGAAAGAGGAAAGATATGTTTACTTGAAATGGGCAAATACTGAAACTATATAACTATATATAAACTATATACCGATTTTAATATTTTTAGCATGAGGAAGCTACATTATCCGAAAGTAACATTATAGACTAAGAGCTACTGATCCATCCGACTAACCCACTTCCCACAAAGCTAGATTTTTTTAAACTATTATTTACTATCCGTCAATTAAGAAAGCATCATTCAGGCTGGCATCTCGCATTTTTTTACTCTTCAACGTGTGTAAATTACAACATATTAAATTTGCAGTGAAAAGGTAGTAGGTTATTTTTTTTTTACATTTAAAAAAAACAAAGGAAGTAACGCAACCGCGAGGTTATACTTTATTAATTGACAGAGAGTAAGTCAACGTTTAAAAAATAGCTTTATGGGAAGTTGTTAGTCGGATGGTTCAGTAGCCCTTCGTCAATTATAGTAACGCATCTGCAGTTACTGTGTTGTAGATGTTCACGCGTTGATTCTTTATTGATATATTAAAGAAAAATTAATCGTTTATTTAGTCAGAAATGAAAAGTAAACTATGTGAACTCGCTTTTTATGGAAGGCTATGCTAGAATAAATATGTCCGTAAGTATCATGCAGATGTTAAATAAGAGGGCTGTTATAAATCAACATTTCCTGCATATGGTGAAATTATTGCCTTCCTAACTTTGTAGCAAATTGCGTAGATTACTTGGTGCGGAAACTCGGCGGTAACATTTTAACTCTGACGTTAATAGCTTGTTAAAACATATTCATACATATGAATATGAGAACTTAGTATAGTTGCGGTTTCTGCAAATGTAAATACATATATAATATATATTTGACAACATAACTTTAGAGTTTAGCGGAAAGTATTAAGTAGTATTTAGTATTGCTCCGTGGTTCTTGGTTTTTATATTGATCTTGGCTTCAACAACACCTCAGTATCGCAAAACAGTGTTCACATATTTGTATCGTAGAAAGAACTTGCCTTTATCTTGTGCTGTGAGTAAAGATGATGACAGGGTCTGCCTTAATTTACCGAAGGTACCGGGCTCGATCTGACCAGGTACGGCATTCGTCGTGTCCTCTGTCGCCACCATCTGAAAAAAAACGCAAGGTGAATAAGTTGAGAACGAAATGGTATAACAAGTTGACAATTTTAATGGGCTCACAATGAATTGTTTCGTGTGCGCGAAAAATACATTTTCTTTGTCGCAATACCTTATTTAATAATGAGTAACAAAACTGTCAAAATAAAAGGCTTTATTTGCACAAAAGAGAATTTCGTGAAACGCGCGAAAAACTTTGTGAAACGCCCCACATATATGTAAACATACCGCACAAAAATAAACATGCAATTTTAAATGATTTTAGTACGAGGTTTAACACACCTCGTATTTATTTATTTAATTTGGTTCATCTACAAAATTACATGAATTAGTTTCCCAGTATACATTATATAAAACCTATGTAATAAGTAAAATGTAATCAAAAACAAAATTATATAAAAAACGAAATTAAGGGAATACAAAAAACTATGCAACAATATTAGCTATAAACTACAATAATATGTGATATTCTATACAAAACGACTAATTTATACACGCGATGGAATATAATATTCAAAATATTAGACATCTGCGACGGAACTAGCATTCAATATCCTAACGATTTTGGACTGATATACTGATAGTTTGTTATGGAATATATCAATAGTACTGTCTTTCATTATAAATTCTTTTAATAATCTACACAATCTAGGAATAAGAGAATGAATGATGTCCTAAGTTTGTTTTGTACGTTCTATGAGTGAGGATAGACTTTGAGTGGCGCGGCAAGCGATGTGAAACATCAAAGGAGAAACGACTAAGTAGTTCTGGATTATTAAATAAATTATTTAACATCTTGTACCACAATAATAGGAAGTGTCAATATATGGGTAGCGCTGTGAACGCATAAACACAGTTTTTGTGGCGTATAGAGAACAAAGGCTTGTATAAATAATGATGAAACTACTCGCGCACAGTAAATGAGTACATTATTATGTCACATGGGATTTTTTGTGCAATGTTCAAAAAACTTTATGTTGTGGATTAATGTAATGCTAACGAGACTAATCAAGATAATGTACCTTTATTGCTTTTTTTTTTTTGTGACTGAAAGGTCACTGTTTGCCTAGAGGAGGCATTTACAGCTACACCGGGCTCGAGGCGGCAGAGCGCAGTGGGCGCCTAGCCTAAGCCTCTTTAAGAGTAACTCAGCTCGAGGGCTCCCTCCGTAGAGGGAGCCTCGGCTCGGGCCGTTACTTTATTATTATAACCGGATTGGTTATCGCCGGATTGGATACCTTTGTTGCTCGCTTTAATAATTACAAGAGCGCACGCGGGGAGGTAAGACGTGAGGGGGTGCATTGCATTCCACACTAATCTCATCTTATTGTGCACACGTCGTGTTTTTGAATGAGTCAGTTCTACTGAGTACTTTAGTCGTTTATTTTCTTCCAGTTTCGACAATTTAAGAGTTGTTTTATTTCACTTGTACTTTTTTGAACAATAACATCTATACATATAATAAAAATGTAACAGATCGCTGTCTGTACATGGAAGATATTTGAGAAAAACTGTAATTGGGGCCTTCATAAACGCAATAAAACCCAAAACAATGATTATAAGATTTTTTTCTGTTTGTCTGTATGTTTGTCTGTGCGTATGTTACCGCTAATCGCGATTTAGGTGCGGTTTTCACTATTGTATTGTGGTAAGCTTCACCTAACATTTAGTGTTTGTTATATCTCAATCAACTTATAAATAAAAAAGTTATAGCAATTTAACTGTGCTACGGCCATACTGTGTCGACCCCACATACGCGGGTAAAGGGCAGGGAGATGATGATGAGGTTACGATAGTATTAAGAAGTAATATTTAGTTTAAGTAAAATTGTAGGGCGAGTGAAACCGCGGGGCACAACTAGTAAAAAATAAATGGATAAAAAGTTTAACATTTTAAAACGTAGTACATCGATTCAAATCCGTTTAGTTAAATTATCTATTGAATCAGTATTGACTGTAGACTGTACGCAAGTCTCCGAGAGTGTATTTTTGAAACGATTCGATCGATCTTTCGTAAACGTTTGCCGTCTTTAACGGACAAATTGAAATGTATTATTTTCTTTCTTTTTGCACCAATACAGCAAGTTTTATTAAACCGACAATGTGTTCCAGTCGCTGGCAGCCGTCAAAAATAATAAATAAATATCCAAAATCGACCTGTCCTGTCGAGACTACATTAATAAAACCAAAGAATATTTAAAGAAAGTCAAATTAATTGAAATTATTAATTTCATATACATAAATACACAATTGTACCGGTACAATTTTCTTTTTATTTATGAGATATTGACCTTAAAATAGAGATTAAATCTATTAAAAGTGAATATAAGGGAAGGGTCCCTGGGCGCCTAGGTTGAAATCGTTACTGTACGCGATATTGTGACTTGCCTAAGTCACAATATCGCCTAGTCGGATTAGATTTTAGTAAAGTAATAAGGAGTTGACTGTGGACCTATCTTCTACCTACGCCCTAACATTTCCTTCGACCAATTTCTAAAATTTATAAAACTCTGATATATTTTAACACATATCAATTGTCCGAATAACCTGATGAATACTAATAATCTTATATTTGGGGTTACAAAACTGATTTTTTAAGCTCCAAACATTAAAGACGCCTTTATTCTATTCTTTTCACTGAACTCTTCAGGTTCTAAACTATCGGTGCGAGTCTATCTCCACATATACACTCGCACCACGATTTGCAAATAAGTTGTGGACATTTTTTCCATAAGAGTCCGAAACATATAACCCACCATAAAATAATGTTAAACAGATAAATCTCTGGATAATTATCTTTGAACTGCTATATAAAGTTACTCGAACTATGAGTCTTGGTGGACGAACACAACTCCCTGCACATAGAGATCAATTTTAACAGTTCTATATTTAAACATCTGAAACCCTTCTACCGCAATTTCGTATGCGAATTATATACGATTTTATATGTACATAGCAAAATATTTATATATGTGTATGATATTATTTTATCTTTTGCAAAATAGTTTTCCAAGAAATAACAATAATCATTCAATTAACGTATAATATCGTGTGTATTAGACATCAAATTACAAAAATATGTCAAAAAATGTGTTCGCGGCGAGTGACATCGTGTAGTGATAAAACTCTTCATACAAAAGTAACGACCCAGTAATGGTGTCGTAAAATTTATGGAACGCAACAGATGGAGAATGAAAGCTCTCGGAGACGGGAAAATCAATAATGTCGTCTCCCGAACTCAGCAGCGAGCTCTTTTTATTCCTCCTGGCGAGGTAGCGAGCAACTTTCTCAGCAATAAGCAACCGATGCTGATGATTCTGCACAATGTACAGTTATAACGCCAAATAAACGAAATATTTATTGGGTTTTGGATTATAGGTTATGAATTTTATTTTTGTTCGTATCGCATTCTTAGATCTAAATATTTTTACACGCAAGATATGTATTAAATCAAACTACTTGCACTAACTTAGTTTAATTTATATATATTTTTTTAGTGCACATGGCGATAGTTATTATGTAACATCCAGACACAATAAATATACAATAATACAAACGTATAAGATTATAGATAAAACGTCGTAAATACGCTAAGATGTCGACGTTTAAAACAACAAAGTTTAAAATATTATTGAAAGAAAGTAGAATAAACGGTTGCCGGTGGAAGGAACTAGTAATCTTCAATAAAGCTAACTCGTAACGGACGCAGTAAAACGGCATCGTTGCCTGTGATCTTGTGTTGGGCGAGAGGAGAATATTGTCGAAATAGACACACTATGCACAGTATAAATATTATGGAGAATAAAACCATATTTATACTGTGGCCTGGGCAAGCGCAAATATATATTAGATCATGTTGAATTGATTTATCAGTTCGACTTGATACAGGTTTGCTGTTCGCGACTTCCTTCACATTAATTAATTAATTCGTTATATTTTGTATTTAGTATAAATTTGGTTTACTACTGAGCAATAAAAAAAGATAGCTAGTAGGACTAGTAGGTAACGATTAGCCAAAGTTTAAGTTATAACGTGGGAAAAGGGCAAGGAGATGAGGAGGAGGTAAATTTCTAAAAATAATCTCAGTTCTATCCTCTATAATAAAAACCATGTGTGAAATTTTACGTCA
Source organism: Papilio glaucus (assembly GCA_000931545.1). Classification (NCBI taxonomy): domain Eukaryota; kingdom Metazoa; phylum Arthropoda; class Insecta; order Lepidoptera; family Papilionidae; genus Papilio; species Papilio glaucus. Next base: position 89,672 of record JWHW01041942.1, read on the forward strand.
TAAGATGCAGTAGTTTTGGTTTAGCATATCTAGCCAGTGCAGTTCCTCTTTTATACTAAACATTTTTATGTAATTTCATAAATAAATACTTAAACATCTAAAGAGAAATGCAAAATAGTTTTGTCTTTTATTACGACTTTATTAGGGGTCTAAACATACTGTTGTTAGATATGTAGTAAACCGATAGATGTGGAGGCTTAAGCGGACCCTCCGCGCGTACTGCCTTACCATTTAGTTTCGGAATTCCCCTACTTGGATTATTTGGAATACGCGTAAGTATATGTATGTGCTTAGCCTTGAATGCAAACGTTAATTATGTAACCACGTATTTGGAAAAGTCGCATTTATTTAGGAAACAAACAGTCGCTTAATTATATAGTAGTAAAATATATTTTGTGCGATATTAAATTTTTATTTACACTGTTGTATATTAATAAAGTAATCTTTAAGGTTAGTAAATACAAAATAATTATAGGTGCACAAAACATCGTACTCCCGCGGGATTGTATGCGGTCACCCTACAATTTTGACCTCAAAAGCTTTCCGAACTACATTATTGAATTTAACAACCAAAGCAACCATATTGAAGTCTCGCTCGCTTTCCTTTGGGTTTTGAATTCTGGCAGAGTTTATAGTTTTAATTGTATCACGGCTCTCTCGCAAGCCTTTCGAAGGAAATTGAAAAACAGCAAATGTGTAAAATTGCATTGTTCGATATTGAATATGCTTACTGGACCATTGACCGTCACCAATACTTTTTTATACACTAAATTAATAATCAGAAAAGTTTTTAAAGAGGGTAGGCAGCAGGAAACCGCTTCCCATCTTTTAGTCTCTAGATAGGATCAATATAATCTTGTCTTGCTTGACTAAAAGTAGTTGCAACTTTTTATCCAAACAATTTTCACCGATGGTAGTTATTTCCTACAAAGTCTTGTCTTGTCAGTGTCTTGGCAGGTACAGCCTCAAAAGCTTTAAAACCCAATGCTTACGTAATTGGATTTTTTTCGGTAAGGGACGGGAACGGGACTTGGTTTAATAACCATTGACCGAGAATTTAGTGCACAGTAACTCGGAACTAACGTCCTAGTATTGTTAACTGTAATTGTAACATATTAAAATTATATTAGGGGACTTGGATAGAATGGGACGTGTTTAACATCGTCGCCGAAGGTGTTTTTCCCGTCCAGTCCCAACATGGCTCTGTGACGTATATACATTCGTATACATTTTCTATGAAACGAAAAAATCCCGTCCCATCCCGTACGGGTCAAATCCCGTTACGTATGAATTGGACACCTACATATTTTTACAGGGAACATGTATTACTATCTTGCTCCACATACGTAGTTTTTTTTGTTGTTCTCTTAGGGTTGAATATGATTAAGTTACGGCCTTTGTTATATATTGTCTAAAATTCAAAGGTCTTGTTTGGTTTATTCGATAGCAAAGTAAAGAAAATATTTCTCTAATATCAGTAATACATATTTCAAAACACCAAGGTCACCAGGTCCCTTAGGGCTAATAGTACAGTAACAATATTTTTGCGATTATTGAAATGTAAGCAAGAATTTGCCGTAGAGATTTTTACGATAAAGTAGGTCATGAACATTCGTGCTCACCCCTGGCGGATGTGTTGGGGGGTAGAGAGGGGCGGGGTGCGCCGATGGCCCCGGTGACCCACTTGTTGCCGCGGCCTGCTATTTACATTACGACTTTAATTGCCATGACCAACAAAAGGTGCACGCCCTCTATTTATTTGTTTTTAAGCAATTGCTTCGTATGATACTACCTATTTATTGCAAAGCCGTATTTTGGACAATTTTTTTGTCGAATTTCAGAGATGATGCAAATATTATAGAAATACAAACTTATCTATGACTTGACCTAGATTTAGAATTATTTGATCAGTATTTTGCTTATGAAAATTCTAAGAGAGTGACGGGTTGTTACTAACCAGTACTGTTATTTATGAATGATTTATATCATAAAAAGTGTCTTAAAAGTGGATGTTGTGACCAGAATTCAGAAAGGTATGCTTCGGTGGTTCGGGCATGTTGAAAGGATGAAAGAAGATAGAATAACGAAGCAAATGTATGTAGCAAAAGTGAGTTGCAGCGTTGGTAGGAGACGCCCTAGGAGAATTTATATCGATCAGATTAGTGGCTTACTAAAAAGGACGATATAAGGAGCACCCATCCTAAAAAGGGTGATATAAGGAGCATGTATGCGTAGATGTGTGAGTGTAGAAGAAGCGAGAGAGGTGTGCCAGCATCGCGCCAAATGGAAATCCATGATCTCTGCCTACCCCTTTGGGTTACGGGCGTAAGCTAATGAATATGAAAACAAAACTATTCCCAATTCGTTACAATGTAACGTGGACGAACAAGCGCAACATTCGCAACAATGAAATTATTTGAGGTTGTTGTTCTCCCCGATCGAGCCTAGCCATTTAAGCAACCGCTGCTCTGCTCTGCTCTGAGGGCTCAACCAATGTGGTTGGAATTGATACTTACGTATGCTATAAAATATTCGAAACCGTGAAAAATTCTATCAAAAACTATTAAACCCTAGTTTCAATAATATGAAAATATTGGAGCAATATTTAGTTTATTGATTTAGGGTCAACTTAGAATGTATGCACAGAGCTGCGAATAAAAAGAAAGAATAAAATGTTTCCACGTGCACGTGATCTCAAGTGATTTAGATTTATTTTATCGCAATTCCATCCGAGCGCGCGCCCGGTGCCTTAATGTGATTTCTGAATAGTTACTTCCAACTGAAAGAGCCTAGGAAATAGTAAATCACTAAACTTACTTTACCTTACAACTGTTTGTTTCACGTTTATCGCCAGATTGAGGTTTATTGCATTTATTTGTTCGCTTCAAGAAACTTTCTGAATAACCTTTAACCTAATTAGTTCTATGAGAGACTTTTTCTTTATTATGAAACAGGCGAATTGTTAGCATTTTAGGTGTTTAAAGATCATCGCTGGCCTTAAAATATTTAAAAAACCAGGAGAGTCGTTGATGAGAAGCTCCTGCGGCAGATTGTCAGTCTATGTAGACTGTAATCTACGTATATAAGTCGGAGGAAAAACGTGGCTTATGGTCACAACACTCAACAGATGAAACGCAGAATTAATCCATGATGTCTGCCTACCCCTCTGGGTTACGGGCGTGAGCGCATAATTTTTTTTTAATTAATGAATATGAAAACAAAACTATTCCCATTTTTACAACGTAACGTGAACGAACAAGCGCAACATTCGCAACAATGAAATTATGTATAAATAAATAATAATAGTAAATAATAAATAAAAATTCCACCTTCGTTAATCCGGTATTGATCTTAATCATGAGCTATCAGTAAAAAACTTTCTAGTTTATTTCATTCCTACTTACTTTCGCAAAGTATCTACTACAAAACGTTATGTTTGTAAGATTTATAAGTGTACAAAATTAAGAAAAGGATTCGCGTGTCATAAAATATTATGAAAGCATTTATTGGTAAAGGTTTGTGCTTTATAAAACTTTTAGCCAATGGTAGATAAGTGATACAGTCTCTAAAGGCCAACCAGACTAGGAATAAGATTTCTTCTGAAGATATTGAGTTTAAATGCAACGAGGAAGACTAAACGGGCGAATGAAAAAGAATAAAAAAACAGATATAGCGATACTATCAAATCTATGTAACGAACACAATATGTTTGTCATAAAGTAGAAAGTATGTAGTATATTTATTTATTGAGTAAACTAGCTGACAAGGGCAAATTGTGTTCCGCCTTAAATAGTCCTACAAATAAAAATAATTTTAAGAACTCGAAAGTATTTCTTATAATATGTTAAGCATACTCCCCATTTTAGGGTATCGCCGACACTCTGGCATACATACGTGGCAAAATTCGAGCTTTACATTTGAATTCCAAATTTGTTTGGAACGCGATAAATCTATGACCGCCAGGTTAAGCCGCCATCTTTTAAATTAATATCATAACAGTGTGTAACAGAACAATACATCAGCCAATTTGCTATGGTAGTCACGTGAGATGATTAGTGCATTAATCAATATATTCCAGTATCTCTGATATTCAAAGCAAATTGATGTACAATGTAAAGCCGTTATGTGTGTTTGATGACGGACATAAACGAGTAAAGAGCAATCGGGCGCCGTTTGTAGTTGCGTAATTATGTTCCTTTGTGGCGCGCGGCCGCTCGCCCCAGACACAGCCCCGGCTGACGAACCTCCCTGAAGTCACATTCAAAGTCATTCACAAAACGTGACATAAAATATTTAATTTAAACACGTTGCGGACGGAGTATTAAGCCACAATAAGTGTTTGAGACAAACCCTGTAGGGGTCGTAAGTGCAGGCGGTTGGGATTTTTTTTGTGATTATTATTAATACGCTTTTATTAGCTTGGCGTGTATGAATGTTTGTTTGTTTGTAACGGAATCTTTGAACGTCATTTTAAACCCCATCAAAACGTCGAATGAAAATGAAACTTTGCACATTTATCAAGGACCGATGACAATGAAATAATTTAAAGTAGTTAGTAGTAATTTGTCCCATTATTCTTATTAGTATCTTCAGGATTTGCGGCTTAGAAAATAAGAATCTAGGTGCACCTTTGCCTATTTGTTCATTAGGAGAAAATGCTCGTGACGCCTGAACCTTCGCTACGAACATATTATGCTTGACTGTGCTCCGTAGTTGTAGTGCAGTTGTATAATGTGCTATTTTTCTTTCAACCCGTTATTGCGATAAAGAAGAAAAGAAAGCGTATTAGGACAAGCAATTTGTTCAAAATGAGCAACGAGTGCGTAATGCCTGCTGCGTGCTTTCGGCGGTGATTGCACTAGCGATTCATTTGTGTTTGTAAATTCGAACAAATTCGCTGAAATCTGATAGCCGAATTGAGCGCGTTCGGGTGGTGGGCGCTCGTCTTCGATCTGCTCGGTTAACTGTACTGACTTGCCGAATATTGACTTGTAATTTGCTTACATCGAGCGAATGTTCAGTCAGTCAGTCGCCACCTATAAGATTGACCGATTTTATTCATTTCATTTGTTGACATGTGTCTGTCACGTATTTTAAAAACCTATTATTATTGTTTTTTTTTTTATGGAAGAAGGTGGCAAACGAGTAAGCGGATCACCTGATGCTAAGTGAGCGCTACCCATAGACATCAAGATGCGTTGCCTACCTTTAATGGACAGAGCAGTGGATAGACGGGAAAAAGGATATTCCTTTTCCCCATCCATCCCGTCCCCGTCAAATCCTCTTCACCTTCGCATCCTATTAGGAAAGGATGGGATGAGGAAAAGGACTGAAATTAGGCCTCCGGCCAATATAGTATAGTAACATAAAAGGTGTAAAAACAGCTAATAGGAAGCACCGACATGTTAAATAAGTGGTGATCGGAAGGAAATATAAAGTAAGTTTGCATTTGACAAGTTGTGTCATCCGAACATAAAACTTGTTGTAAATGTAAGTTGGGAACTATACTGGGCATGGACTGCCCTTTTAATTTTGTTGATTGTGAACATACGTAACCATAGCCTTTACCAAAATTGCTATACGTGCTTGTTGTTCGAAGCTGTTCCAATGACGATGGAAAAGTGCGGATCACGCAGAAGAGACAAGCAGCTAAGAATAGCCCAAAGAACGTATCTTCAATACTGAAATGATCATGGCACTACATTAGAAGATACAGTCCTTGTCTAATTTATTTTAACAATGAATATGCGTTGTTGTGTTGTTAATGTGTTTTATGAGTTTTAAACACGCTTTTATTAGCATGGTTTGGCCTTTTATATGTATGTGATGGAACCATAGACTTCAAATCTAACTAATAAAGACCAATGATCGAGTAAGAGGCCATAGCGTCCAGCTTGCTTGTTGCGTTCGCGTATTTTCTCAATTTGTTTATAAAATCTTGTATATTTTTTCTTCGACTACTGCACATATGTTTCTGGTATCATTTCCAATCTGTAATAGTGTATCTAGTACATTATAAATCTATGGATGGAACCTTTCGTCATAACTTTTACTAACTTGTAAATATTCGTCCGATTTACTTGAAAATTTACACTCGTATCAAGCACCGATGACATTTTTCATAATTTTTGTTTTATTAGGATTATGAGGATAAAAAATATTAAAAATACGCTTTTGTAACTGATTGAACTAAAAAGTATAAAATAGTAGAGTTTAAAAAAAGAATAGCGATTAAAAAATCATTTTAACGTAAAAAAGCGTGGGGTGCTTGATGCCAATTGTTGTAAATATTTTACTGACATATAGCGGTAAAACAAAAGTATATACAATTACATCATTATATTTTTTTTCCTTTTTTCTTTTCTTAAACTTATTAAAATTTAAAATATTTTCTACTTTTTAGTTCAGCTAGTTACAAAAGCGTGTTTTTTTAACTATTATTTATCTTTTAATAATAGAATGATTTTGGCTTGGTTCTCAATTGGTCTAACTCTAACTAATGCTATACAAATCAAATAATTCATCTGTATTTATAAAAGTACTTAATGTTCACTAGGCGATCTTTAAAAAACAAAACATATCTCTAAACATGTTGTAATTGTGGATATTTGCGGTTATAACCTTCAAAAATACATTTTTTTTACTTTTAAACGTTTTATTTGTGATAAAAAATAGTGGTGTTTAATTCAATCCACTATTAAGGCGCAAATAAGTATAAACTGGTACGACTCATATGAAAAACCTTTTAACGTCGACATTCAAAAATGCCATTACATCCACTATTAAAAACGAGTTTCCATTAATCTGTATGGAAACATTAATGTCTTGAAAATTACTTGTAGTTTTAATGGACTGTAACATTCTAACAGCGCTATACAAACTAACCCTGAAGGATTCATATGCTTTATGTATTTCCCGAAATATATATAAATTTTCATTATTAATTAATTGATAAAACTTTTGGGTTCTTGATGGTGTAGTGGACTGTAGTTTTTGATGGGCAGGCGCTGCATCAGTGTAAGGTCATTGCTGACGATAGTAAAATTCAAACTAGGAACACTCGTTGGACTAATCTGAAAATTTGCTCAAAATTTCATCGAAATCGGTCAAGCGGTTTAGGAGTCTATAGAGAACATATATATAATATAAATTATTTATTAGTTAGGTTAGGATTTTTAGGTTTCTAATTAATGTACATTCAGTATGATTTTTGTCCGATAAAAAATGATTTGCTTTGTCGTTTGATTACGTTAACTATTATTCGTTGACAATTCTTTAGAAATTCGCCGGTGGATTTCCGTAACAGACATTTAGTCGGCAGTCACGGTACTTGGCTAGGACATGATGATGACTTTCGAAGGTCCTATATACACCAGGGAGTAACGCTATTCATCTTCCAAAATTACCTATTTTTTAAATGAAATGAGGTGCGAAACGAGCAAGCAGGTCGCCTGATGTCAAGTTACCCCTATACATAGGCGGATACCAACAAGAAAATAAGTTGCAGATGCGTTGGCTACCTTTGATGGAAAGTGGAGGGGATAGACAGGAAAAAGGCTATTTCCTATTCCGTTTCATCCCTTCACCGTCCTATTCTCGTCCCCTTCCAATCCTATCTTCCTTATTAGGAAAGGATGGGACAAAGAAGAGGACTGAAATTGGATCTCCGGCACCTGACTCATCAGATAAAACGCAGAAGCATACTTCTACTTCACGTCTTCTGTGAGGTCGTGGTATTTCACCAGTCCAGCCGACCCTTTCTTGCAACAGATGTCGTTATTGCGGGCTCTATCACTGTGAAATATATAAAATACAAAAAAAATAGGGAAAATCTTTGACATCACAGGACTTTCTTTGACATTACAGAGAGTGGAAGTGTATGTAGGATAATGCTACATAATGAATGTTAGAGAAAATAAAAATTATCTTCCTACCTATTATAACATCTTGACTAAAAGATTTAGCATTTACAATTAAACGTTTAATGTAGCCAAGGACATTTGATTTGATGACTCCAGGGGCGGTCAAAGGAGAGGGGACTCGAATAAAAGAAGCTCTATTTTGGGCACGTATTTTACGTCAAATGCTTTTGAGCTTTATCCGTCGCGTCGGTGAGAGAGAATTTCTGTCCGAAATATAATAAGTTCTTAAGTTGTTCTGTATTTCGAGTGCCGGTGTTTATAAAAGATTATTCCTGTACAAAGTAAATTACTTTCGTGGAACTTTTAAATTGTAACAAGAAGCGGCTTTGAGAGAGCGATCGATGCTCCAGATTCGTTCCTCTTAGATGATATCTCCACTTCTGTTATTTCTTTTTCCGACTTGTCTTCAATTAATAGTTAGAAAGTTTGTAAATCGACGGCAAGATCATTTATAGAAGTAAATATAAATGAAATATTAAACTGTAGACAAGTCCATTTCTTGAGAAATATGGATAATTTTAGGTTAGCTCTTAAGTTATATTACCGACGTCTAAAAATAGCTATTCCCAACTGGTAGGTCTTATTTTTGTTTAGTAGGATTCTGCAAAAACTACTAGGTACCTTTAAAGGAGTGTCCGATGGTACAGGGTTGCAAACGCTAGCTAATGTAAAGATTATAGTGATGGGCAGGAAATGTCCGCCTTATTCTTAAATATCTAAAAGCTTTAGACGAAATTATTGAAGTTTAACCTTAACATTTAAACTGAGTTTGTTGAAATGCTGCGTCCGTACAATTTCAGCGTCTAACTTCTAATAGGATGGCACTTAGCATGTTTGATGATGCGTGTGCGGGAAGTTGTGGGTTGATGCACTCTAGTGTACTACGTGGTATAAGTCGAGACATGATAAATGTTGTATATTTTTAAAGTAACATTTTTTATTTCACTAATAGATCCGACGAGAAGGAGAATGATGAAGTTTTCATGCTAAAGATTACAAATCAAGTAAATTCGTATTCATTCATCGAAGGTAAAGCATCAACGCATTTATAATTTCAGTTTCCTGGCTTTCTCTCCTAATTTCCTATCTTCGCTTATTTCGAAGCCGCTGGTCATGTGTAACAAAAGGATAGAAGCCAGCAGTGCGCCCACGTATCCGATTGTTAGAAAAGGGGAATATTGCTGAATTTTGAAGAGGATTATAATATGAGAAATTGTTAATGAGTATCTGGAATCTTAGTGCGCTTTAACATCTATTGGGTAATCGATCGAGCTTTGTATATTAAAAATTTATAAAATGTATGACCTAACTTCAAATAAATGTTAAAATTGTGTTTTCGGACTATATAGACAAAACAATGAAATATAATCAGCAATGTTTAAAGTCGGTGTTGCCACAGCTGCGTAGTCTTGCTTGTCATCAAAACATGTGTCGCGCAATGAACACAATGAATTAAATGAAAAACGAATTTTACTCTTTCTATTTTTTTAAACTAACCTTAAAAATCATTTAAAATACTCTTTTAATAAGAATATAAAGAATAAAAATTTCTTTTAAATTAAATAATTTAAAATTAATACCATAAATTGAATAGTGTTTAGAAATTAACATAATGAACTCTTGTTTTACATACGTTACACAAATAAATAATATTCTTTTGGTTTTTAATTTTGCCACTGTGCGTATTCGTATGGGTCAGTGTTGTGTGTATTATATTTATAATTTATATGCAATGTAAATATAGTGTAAAAATAAAGGTATGGGTGGTATGGTGTGAGGATGACCTTAGTTGAGTGGAGAGTCTGT
>JWHW01041947.1:14471-26943 GCA_000931545.1 Papilio glaucus
GGGGCAAACGAGCGGCGAGAACAAATTGTAAATCGGTAGAACAAAATGAAAAATTTTACTGTCATTTTTCGTTTTCGAATTCTGAATATCTTGCAAAAAAAAACATTATCTTACGATGACCAAAGACAATGCAGAACGGTGTTCAGTCTAGCTAAAGCTCGAGTCAAAAGACAAAGATAGCGGAAGGAATTACACAATATAATTTTTTCTTACCTTCATTTGTTATATTTGCGCCTTCACGATCGTCGGGGAAGAGGTCCGAAGGCGAATAAGGTTGGGAGGGGATTGTTGCGGGCACTTCGTTGTTCACATGTCCAGACGGGTTCGTAACGAAATTGCCTTCCATATAGGCATTATGTATTTGTTGTTGGGAGAATGTCGGCTGGTGCAGTTGGATTGGCGGAACATGTACCGTTGGGACACGGTTGTTTAGAATATATCCTGAAATTATAGAAAACTAAGATACTAGGTAAATTTTCAACTTGGTTACTGAGCAATTTTAAACGCTGCAAGGAGTTTTACTTCTCTCAATGGCCGCGTGTTATACATACAAATTTATATCCAATACATTTTTTGTAAAATAATTGTTTTGTGATTTTTGTTAACTTGTATTATTTTATATTATATATATTATTTATATTATTTTATTTTATTATTATTTATATTATTTTGTATTATCCTTACTAAAACTTCAATAATATAACCCAAATTGTAAAAAAAGGGTGCGTGAACGCGCGTGAGAAGTTATACTTCTTTGGCGTCATTAAATAAATATTAAAAATGTTAATGTAATTTACATTTTACATTTTTATCAATACATTATTATTATTTTTACATTTATTTTACCGATTTACATTTTTATCAATACATTATTATTATTATATATTATATTATATAATTATTAATTTATATCATCTTATGAAGCTTCAACCTGTTACTTTAGTGTCACAGTGATGCGCGCGCATCTTAAAATTTCACGCTCATCATTATTAATAACGCGCCTGAAGAAGTATAACTTCAAAAATTACGTAAAATATTCTTTACTTTGAAATTTAGTAATTACATGTAATTTCATCCAACTTAAAAGATAGGATAGTTTTTTTATCTTTTTTAGTGCTACCCGTGCGAAGCCGGGGCGGATCGCTAGTTTTCAATAATGGTAGAAAGACTTTTGGCAAATGTACATAATACATACAAGTTGTAAATGATATAAAAATATTTGATTACTTACTTTGCTGCGGTTGGATAGCTCCAAAATTGTGCTGTTGCATCGCAAACGACATCGGCACTCCTAAAAAATGGTTGACAACAAAATTCGAATAGAGTTGCATGAGGTCGAATGCAAGATTTATTATTTAAATATTTAACATGATAGAGAGTATCTTTAATAAAAAAATACTCTTATCATAACTTAATTAATAATTAAACTTTTAATAATAATTGACTGTTACTTTGAAACATAAAATTCTTACCTCTGGGCATTGGAACTGAAACAAAACAAATATAATAGTTAATTTCTAAAAGAAAACCTAATGAAATTGAATACATGATTCGAGAACAAGTATGTACTTACTTCCAGATGGCATTCCTTGACCATAGCCGTGTTGTGCATATGACTGTTGCATATCTGCTTGAGTGTTAAGTTTATTAAGTAAGTAATATTTAAGTAATTAAAATATTTTTTTATCTACAATGAAACACGAGGCTATGTTTATCCTATGGATATCTATTTGGAGAGACTATGTCTTGATTTATTCTCATAAATACATTAATGAATGAAAAAAAAACATTATTTAAAAGGAAATATGTGTTACAATTTCAAATCACATTTCGTTACACGACAGAGACAAAAGATATAATTTAGACGGAGAAAAAGAGAGAAGGATACGTGAGTTAAGCCGTTATTAAATCAGTTACTTAAAAATGTCGCAAATGTAGTAAAATTCGAAATACTCCGTCCGTCTTTCACACAAAATCTATTGTATCCAGAACTATCGACTACTACTAACTGGTTGACATTCCACCTTGCAGTTTTCGCGTAATTTCTTGCCTCGCACAGGCGCGTTGTGGAATGATCCGTCGCCAGCGGCGTTTCCAAGCCAATACGATTTAGCTCTCAAGAAGATGCTTACTACCTTTATAGGCCGGCAACGCATCTGCAGTTCCTTTGGTGGTGTAGATGTTATGGGCCTCGGCTCCTGTTTTTTTTATAATAGATGATGGCAAACGAGCAAGCGGTTCACCCAATATTTAGTGACCGTTTTCCATAGGCATTTGCAATAAACTAATGAGTTGCAGATGCGTTGCTTACCTTGGACAGAGGAGTGATAAAAAGAAAAAGGGATATTTTCTTTTTCTATCTAACCCTCCCCCCTCAAATTCTCTTCACCTGCTAAGGGTAGGAAGGGGAAAACAATCAGAACTAGGCCTACGGCACCTTACCCATCAGAAGAAACGCTGAAATACTTCTGCCTGCCGTTCGTGTAAGTATTTTACCGGTCGGGCTGGTCCATTCGTGCAGATGTTGTTGTCGCAAGCTCTACCAATCACTTTATCTCACGACTTCCACAAAATTACAACATTTCCGATGAAATTATAAAAAGTGTCATGGCCGCCATGCCATAAATGACGTTTGATTGTTTACAAAAATTCTATCTTGTTGTGAAACAAGTGAGTTACCTGTGTGCGGATGTACAACATTGTACATGTTCTGGTAAATAACTGATTGGTTCTTTTTTTTCCCTGTAATAAGACATACAAACATATAAGTATGGATGATGGTTGTAGCTTACATGAATGGGTGGGCAACATCGAAAAATTAATAAAAACATCGGCAAATTGTTAAAGTACTGGTAACAACAACTATTTCCATCGCTCACTTATAGTTTTTTTGGATAAACTCATTACTGATGTAAATATTTGGAACCATTAAACGAATAAAACATAGAAGAGTAACATAACGTCAAACAAAATTATCTTCAATAAATGGCTCACGACGTTTGTTTTCTTTAAACAGCTAGTTTGTTCTCTATTACGATCGCGAAGTAATGGTTGGCACTGTTCTCAACGCTCGTCGCTAATTGGCTAAGCAGCACGTAGTAATGACGGCATTATTGGTGCGGCAATTGATCACGTGTGACACTCTGCTGGGCAGCAACAGTTGTCAAAGAAAAGTCCGCTCAATTTTCACACCTATCAGCTATCATGAAAGAACTAAAATCGCGCAAGGTACCGTTTATAAGCCCCGCCCATCACCGTTAAGTTTTATTCGTTCACTGTTTGAATCACATCTTGAACTTTCCTGGTTGTTACATATAATGTTTATCGTCAGAGGAATTCTTCTTTCTTAAAAATATAGGTACATAATCAAACTAAACCTACCTACAGAAAATTTCGAGTGCTTTTAAATTTTAACCTGACTGACAGACAGGTTATGTTTTTGTGTATATTCTGAGATGTCATTCTATATATAGGAGTACAGTTTGTCGGGTTTTTTAAATAAACTATTGCTTGCTTATGAATATTGTTTTATTTCAAGTTAATATGGTCTTCCTTACCTTGATTAGTGAGCGTCGGTATTGTTTTAACATTAACCTCGGTTGTCGGATATTTGTTGGTGAGCGGTTGTTTCAACAAAACTGGAATCTGGGATCCACTGTTCCCTTCATCGGCTACAAAAAGTTACGTTTGGTTAGTCTTGAGCAAAATGACCACTCGGTCTTTTGCAAGTTGCACTATGAAGAGTGTCCGCAGGAATTACACGAATTAAGTCCCCCATCTCCATTGTACCGTCGGACGTTTAGACATATGGCGGATCTTCATCTTTTTGTCGTAAACCTTGTTTCAAAGCAAGATGGAACTTTTGTAAACCAAGGGTTTTACGTTAAAATTAGTGCATTCCAAGAAAACAACTTCTCACATAACCTATCCATATTATACAATTTCACTTCATTTTATCTCGATTTCAACAAAATGACAACCTTGCCGATGAAAGTATAAAAAGTGTAATGGCCGCGATTTATAGTAAATGACGTTTGTTTGTTTACAATAATCTTGCTGTGAAACAATTTGTACCTACATAGATATACCTTGCATTCGAACGAAGCGATTCAATTCTTCCGCGTACGGCAAAGGATTGGAACAATTTGCTAGCTAGTAGTATTTCCGTCCAATTATAATGTGGGTACCTTCAAGAGAAGGGGAATAGGCAGTAGCTGAAGTGCGTATCATCTTTGGACTACATCACTTAACATCAGGTGTGACTGTGGTCAAGCGCTAGTTTATTCCTTATACAGATATATAATGTATGTAATGTCATTATAGTAATTATATTAGCATTTTATCACATATAATAAGTGTTATTTACCTGGCTTATTTAGCGTTGGTGTTGTTTTAGGCTGAGAAGGTGTTGGAATATTATCGTCTTTTGTTTCTGTTTCCATGCTTTGAAATGTTGGTTTGTATCTGTTTTTAGTTCCTTGATCTGACGTCGCGCAAGTCTTTGCCTCTTTGTTTGGTGCGGTATTTGGATCTGTAACATTGCATTGCAAAAAATTAGCTAGCTAGCGCATAGCGCATAGCTAGGTCGTGTTTCCAGGATTGTGATTGGTGAGTGGTGGGGGGTAGGGGTTTATCTTCCTGAAGGTACGTAAAATCAATTAGTGTAATAGTTATCAAGTTTACTTCAAAATGTGTCATGGAAGAACTCTGATGATTTCATTCTGGCTGAATTTGGTAAAGAAATGAACTGTCTTTCCGCCATTCCATTATTGCCGTGAACCATTTCCAATCACGTTTAAGCTTGGTTGGAAATGGTTAAAAGAAATATTAGTAAATTATTTAGTAGTAGATTCCTCTGTCAGTTCTCTCTTCTCTTGGATCTATTAAAAAGTCCGCGATAATCTATAAGGATGGTGTATTACTATACCATTTCCATTTCTAAAAAATGGTCACGATAATTGAAAAGTAATTTAGACAGATAGAGTAGGAGAAAAGGATTAATATTTAATAACATAGATACGTTAGTCACCTTACGCATTCCATGCACATTATGTTGATCCTTTACTCTATATAATTTAAATGATTATCTTAGGACTTATCGCAAAATAAGAAACTAATGCGCACGAAAATAAAATCCAGCCCGGGTCTCACACCAATGTCGAGATTGTACGTTTGATGCGACCACCCCCGCACCGCGCCTCTTACTGTCGCCAACTGTGCTCAAACTCAATATACTTTCAGTAAAGGGATGGACTCGGGTATAACTTATACAGCAATAAATAACTCAACATAAATTCATTTACATGGCACAATAAAGTTTGCCGGGTCAGCTTGTATATCTGGCTGTGGCAGCATCAGCAAAATTTATGTCAAAGCTCAAACTGATGCGAGTAGTAGTAGGCGGCTTCTTTTCCGCAACTCTACGACTTTTTTACGTGTGGGCAGGACAGGGTTCACTCCAGGTAGCCAAATACTCTGAGGAACCCCTGGGGAGGGGTTCTCTCCCGATGATCAACAACAACAGAGATCGCGGCATGACCAAGTATAGCTCAAAATTGATACAGGTGATGGTAATATAGGAATAAAGAATCTAGCTAATGCTATTCAAAATTTCATCAACATTTTAGGAACTGTTTCTAAATACCTGATTTTTTAATACTCTGACTTTCTGGATTTTGTAAATGTTTAAATGTTTCTTTCATATCAGGCTGTTTTATATGTATAGTTTTATTCTGTTCTTCACTTTGCTTTTCAGTTTGTGTTTTGAAATGTTCTTCATTTAATTTTTTATTTTGGTTTTCATTTTTAGCCTCCTCTTTTTTTTCATATTGTTTCTGGTTGACTTTAAATTTTTCTTGCATTTTCTCTTGTATGTTCAGTGAAGGCTTTTTTATTGCATGTCTGTAAGAAAAAAAATATCAATATATTTAAAATAACTACTAAGAGTGAATTTTTTTAAACATATTATTAGGCAAATCACAAGGATTCTACCATGGTCTCCATCTGTTTGGCGGATTTACATATCTTTATATAATAGGTATGTAATATATAAGGTTTTGATATGGGTAGGTAAAGTAAGGTTGACCTATATAACTACTGTAACTAAATGTGTGATGAAACTGACAAGTGTATTATCATTAACCACTTATGTCCATAACAAGAGGAGCAGACAGAGATTATGTATATCAATTTGCCATGATCTTAATGCACCTGTCACAATAATTCTACATCTATAGATTTGCACAAACATGTTTGTTAGTGACAAGTACTTTGAATATTGTCCGTCTTAAATATCAGAACAATCTGATAGAAGTTCATCCAGGACCTAGGAAGTCCTAAGAAGTTACATAAATAACTAGTCTACTATTAGAGTTCAGCTAGTAAATTTAATAAATTTTGGTAGCACCAGCATCTAAAAACAGTGCTAGGTGGCACTTAACAATTGGATCTACTAGTTAGTAGATCCAATAGTAAATCTAATCCAAGCCACTTAAACACTCACAAAAACTTTCTTCAAAAGTCCAGTTGTTTTGGAGAGCCTAGTCATGTGACTATAGTCACATATATATGTGTATATTTATAAAAATAACAATAATCTTACAGTATTCCTTCAGTCTGTGTTGTAGTTTGAACTATAGGTATGGATGGTGAATTATCATCTGTCAAATCAACTTCATTTTGTATTGGAGTGTTCATTCCGATAAATTCACTTGTAGTCCCTAATGTTGGTGTATCCTGTTTTTGTTTCTTGTCATGTAGATCAACATCCACCCAAAATGGTGTCTTTGTGAAAGGTGGTTTGTACCCGGGACCAAATAATTCTCCTTGCGCCAAAAGTCTCTTCCTTCTGCGTTCCCTATATCTGTAATATATAAAACAGAAAGAATTAATATGAATATGAAAGTTATGAAACAAACTAAGAATTAATTAGCTTGTTATTAAATTAGATTATGTTGTATAATTATTTATTATTAAATGGAGAACAGGTGCTAATAATGCAAACTGAATTTTTAGTTCTAGAAGAATAATAAGTTTTACTGAGTTGTATTTTACTCATATATAACATTCATTGCTTGAAACCCTTAATGTGGCAGAAAAATAAAATTTCAGCAATATTTCTCACTTATTATATAACTAAAGTCATCTTTAGTTAAATACATATTTTGTATATTTGTTTGTAAAACAATAAAATACTCCTATGATCTTCCATTTTGAATGTGATTTTTGGAACAAGTGCTCATTAATCTATAAGTTAAAATAGAATAAAGAAACTTATAGCTGAGACACTTATACTGTAATCTACAATCTTATTTATTTGAGTAAACTATTACTGTCAAACACAACATTCCACATTCCATGCATTTCCAGAATTTGAACTGTTTTAATGATCTATAAGATATATGAGTCTCCAATTTGATTTCACCTGTTTTGTATATTCTAGTATTCAAAAGTAGAGTTCTGTATATAAAAGATGATATATTTTTTACAATAAATAAAATACTTTATAATATTTGGTACAATGGTATATGGACAAAAGTATAGCAATGAAATAACTTTATGTAGGATTGTTTTTAGGAAGCTATGAATAAAACTAGAAAAACAACAAAAATAAACAAAAACCTCTATTTACACACATAAAAAAGAAAAATGACCAATTACTTGTTTTTCTAGTTATACTTATTTCTGGATTGTATCGTGTTGTTACATTGAATTATGGGTGGAATATGACATTTATTTTAGACTAATAAAAATTGCTTGAGTTCAACAATAAATTAGGCAAGAAGTTTATCAAAATCAGAACCTTTGTCTTTTGCTTTTGGGAACATTCATATTGATAGACCCATTAATATTATGGTAAAACTTAGATAAGGAATTTAAATAAATCTGACATAAGATGAGCGTACCATACACTTGTAATGTAAAGTAAGACAAAACACAAGACTGACAATGACAATTGACAATGACATAACAGGACGTATTGGGCCAGTGCATTGATTAAAGAATATTCTCTTATTTTTTAATCATTCTTATTCTTCATTCATTTCTTATTATTTAATATATAAATTCATTTATAATTACTTAATATTAAATTCTTAAGCATTTTCTTTAATCATTGGGCCAGTGTCGATTGTTTACTTTATGGTTTCGTTTTAATCCAGTATGGCAATGGGAGAGACTGGCAACGATACTCTGCTTTTGGAGGAGTTTCGAGAGCATACAAGTGGTCCAAAGATTTTAAACTCTTGAAAAATCGTTGTTTTACCTAATATAGGACATAAACAATAATTTACATATTGTTAGTAAGTTATAAGATGAACAACTTATAATCTAATAGTATTAGTGTTAATATACTCGCATATAGTATTTACAAACGGGGTATTCACATTGGTTAAGACGGTTTAAAGTTAGTGGGACGTGGGATGGAATTGGGCCTTTCTAATTACAAAAAAAATATACATCCCGAATGGATATCCTTATATCCATTGGGGATGTAATTTTTTTGGACAAATGAAAAAGATATCGTTCAGTCCGCTCTCACAATTATATGAACTATCCTTACGATATTGCCGATGTGGTCTGTTTATTTGCATCACGGAAGTTAAAAAACCATGGCCTGAGTGGTATGGAGTCTTTTATGTCTGCAATATATTTGCCTTTACTAATAGAAAACTCGGACCACACAGATTACCAGCCAGAAATAAGATGTTCTTCAGCTA
The DNA here is from genome assembly GCA_000931545.1 of Papilio glaucus. Lineage (NCBI taxonomy): Eukaryota > Metazoa > Arthropoda > Insecta > Lepidoptera > Papilionidae > Papilio > Papilio glaucus. The sequence continues at coordinate 23,189 of JWHW01041947.1, forward strand.
AGGACATCAGGTCGTCGCAGTATAATTTATGGTGACTCATTGAGCCACTCGATGTTGCCTGTTTAGCTTGATGGTCAGCTGAGTCATGGGCTTGAATCCCAGAATAACATGCAATCCACGCATACAAAATATCTTTACTTTCTAAAATAAAAGTGAATTTTAATACTATACGGATTTAGGAATCCAGACAGCTGCTCCCACGTAACCTTGCACTGAAAGCTTGGAGGCATCCGTATAAATCATAGGTATACCTAAATCCAGTAGTATATTTGAAGTGTGATCTTTGCCTAATAACGGGTTTCAAATATAGGGTTGCGTGTAGTTTGATAAAGTGGGTATGGAAGGCGAGTAATTTTGAGATAGCTTTATATACAGATAGATACAAGTCAGGGAGGTTCTTTGCGCGTCTAATATCCACCGGTAGAAACAAGTAGGGACATTTTATGAATTGGTCTTCTTCTTTTGTTTACAAGTTTGAAATTTTTTAAAGAGATCACAAATATATTGTCTCCTGATATAAAGAGAAGGGTCCAAACTTCCACAGTTCAACTTGCATAGCGTTAATAGGTGAGGATTTTAAAGTCCAACAGGTAATTTATTTGGTTCGAGAATAAAAATGCCATGGTCAAGATGACTTCTACGGCATTATATAAGAGCAAAATGGGTTAGACCTCGACCAAACACCATTGTATTCCCATATAATATTTGATCCAGTTCTGACCAGTTGTTTTTTAGTTATTCTTAATAAAGCGTATTTAATTTACTTTGAATACATGACGTGTTCTCGTTTTGTGATAAAACGACTGTTATAAAGACAAGACGGTGAGTACATTATTCGAAAATTTCTCTATTTGGAACTTCTTTAATGAATGAAAACCTATTTTTGCGTTCTTCACTAGTCTGTTTTGAAATGGCCCTGGAAGTAGATTTCTTAATTTGAGGTAGGCGTTCTGTCCTCTAAGCGTTAGTCTCACATGAGCAGTGCATTTAGTAGTAGGTCTACCCATATCCTGACAAACAAAATCTGTTAACATATTTTAAATTCACTAAAAAACGAGATATAGAATAAACAAAATATATTTTCAAAAACAAACCCTGCACTAAAAAGTCGAAAGTAATTTTACACAATTAAACATAACTAAAGGACTTTTGAAATCACTTGCGCGAAGTTTTTACTTACTTTGTAAACTTTTGATATCTTCTAAACTATTGGTCAGAATTATATAGTTCAAGGAACAATTATAATCTACATTAAATTCTCTTGATAACTACGATATTTAAATGGATACCGAACACGAATAATCGCGTAGTAAGTGGCGTATGCGTTATAATTAATGTTTCCTTATCAAAAAAATGGTTATTGTGAGACAACTATAGAAGATAGATATATATCATCGCGGACTTTTATTTAGCTTATATAAAGAGCTACAATTATTTCATGCATCATTTTAATGTAAGTCCTATAGTTTAGCCTACGTAAGCCTTATTAAGAAAGTATGCATTATTAAGAATAACTCAAAAACTACCGGTCGGATCTTGACTAAAAAAAAATAAGACCAATCGACAAGCATTAGCTCTCGAACAAATAATCAAAAAAATAATCATCGAAATTGGTTCACCAGGAGCGAAGTTCTGAGGTAACAAACATTAAAAAAAAACATACACACGAATTGATAACCTCCTCCTTTTTGAAGTCGGTTAAAAATAGCTTTCTTAAGGCATTCTCGTATATTGTTATTTCCTTGGCGGACGCCGACTCCAGAACGAAATATTATTAAGAATATATTTTCATGTTTAATTGCTTAAAATTATTTTCGATTTTTAGTGCATGTTCTGTTTTTGAGTATATATTTTCTTGAAGTCGGTTTTTTGATCAAAATTTTGTTTATTACAAAAAAAAGTAATTGGATAACGTACTAACGAAATAAAAGTTATATTTATTGATTTCCAATCTTGCAGCCTTTTGTTGTTGGTCAAAAATTGTATATCTCGTAATAGTAATTGCATAATATACCTTTAACGTTACAAACTGACTGTAAATTATACCTTTCTTCAGACATGTAATATGTCTTGCCGTGAATAGTCCTTGATTTTTCCTATTTTTCTAGTAGTTTTATTCTATAGAGATAGATTTTTCTTACTCTAGATTCTCATCCAATTATCAAATGCCGTCGCAAAAGAAGTTTCACTTCAAAAGGCAATTGATTTATTACGGAAAAGGGACGGAGAATACCGTTTACCGGTTACCGTTACAAGATAAATAATGTTTCTGGCGATCTTCTAGAATTCATTCATCTAAGGCTCGTGGATGGTCAAGTAAATTTCTCCATATAGGTCTACTTTGGGCTTCTTGTCTCCAGCTCTTGCCGCCGATATTTTTAAGATCTCGGTCGACATCATCCTGCCAATTAGCTATATCGATGGCTGGATGACGTCGAAAGTAACTCGCACCTATTACACACACAGGCGCACACACACACGAACACACACGCATTCACATAAAATATGTTTTATCTCTCTCATTGAAAAAAATCGAGATGACAATGTTCTATACTTCTATATTAGAGTTAAAACAATAAAAATGAATATTGCTCAGTACCTACTCTTGTATTTCGTTTGTAAACTCAGGTTATACACAAATGACTACAATTTTAATAAATAATGTATAATAAATCTTCACAAGAAACTGAATAGTGGCCCATGCTCATACAAATCTTCCATTGTATAAGGCGGAGGTCGTTGAAATTTTTTAATATGTATTCATGAAAGAAAATTTAGTATCGTCGCTGAGATCCTACGAGTAACATGCACTCGACACCGGCTTGTATATTGGAGCACGACACAAAATGCAATATCGCTCGTTAAAACCACTTGACCTGCAGGTCTTACGGTTATACAGGCTGTTTTATTACAGCCGAGACACTTTACTGAGCGAAGATTAAAATAACAGGCGGATATTTTGCAAGAACAACCACTCAGCCGAGCTCCGCAAGCCCGTCGTAGCGCAGATGAAAAAAAAAATATACAACTTCTTTTTAGAAAAATGAATTGGGATCGTACCTTACTACGTTTATATTTGTACACGTGTTTCTTTATACAGGCGCTGTATTTTTAATATATTCCTTGTTCAAAAAGTGTGTACATATGTCTATATATAAAAGGCGATGTGTGTATTTTCCCTATAGACTTCGAAACGGCTAGACTGATTTCGATAACATTTTCAGGAAATGTTCGGCGATAATTAGTGCTACCTGTGCGAAGCTGGGGCGTGTAGTAGATACTAGAATGATATTTACGTGAAGAAGCAAACGAGCTAGCTTGCACTTGATATGAAGTGACTATCGCTACCCATAAATATTCAGTCATTATCATCATACTTGTCAGCAATCTGACTGACTTGCCTGTCTACTGTTTGTCGTAGGAGTCCTTCATTCCATTATTTCCAACATGTTCTTCTTCTAAAAGTGCCTTCCTGACTAGCAGAGGTTGGCAGTCCGTTCACCATATTTAACTTTATCTTTTTCGAGGCGGAACAGTTGGGCGGCACTCGCAGTGCAGATCCACGCTCGATATTACGCAGCAATGAGTTTTTTCTACGACCAACACTACTTTTACCAGCGACCTTTCCCATTAATATGAAAGTATTTCAGCCGCGGTATTCCAGCTGGTGCGGACGAAGAAAACTATGTCCCTCTCGCTTGTGCGGAACGATTATCTTGGGTGTTTGTAAAAATTCGACAAAGACAAATATATAT
>JWHW01041947.1:27071-39531 GCA_000931545.1 Papilio glaucus
ACTGGCAGAAATATCATTGGGGGTGCATTTTAACCCACCGCCGCACCAGATGAAGAATTATGATTTTACTTGCCGCAGTAAACGTGTTAATTAAGACACCAGGTCGACGTCTTAATCACCATTGATGACGACACCAACTTGGTCTTGATGATGTGATCCCCATGGATGTGCAAGTACTTCATACATTTGTTTGTACCAACGATGCGCTAACACCATCAGCCCCATAAAGTCTGTAAAAGTTTTTTTCAGCTCATAAGAAATAAAACACTGTTCTACAGTGGTTTTGTTGCCATTGATTTTAGATATATTAATGCTTACAATTTACGAAACTATTAATTGATTTTGTAAGATTTGCTCTGGTTTTTTCAAAATCTTTATTTTTTATTTTACATTACAAAAATCGGAAAACAAGAAACAAAATAATAGATATATCTATAATTTCAGTTTTGTTCCGAGAAATTTAAATACATCGAAGTGAATGTAGAGGAAACTATCCGAAACATATGTTATATTTCCATAAAACGCCTTTTATGAGCTTTTCTTTTATTATTTTTAAAATAAATTTCATTACTAACCGATAATTGTTCAATATGTCAAAATCATAAAAAACAAGAGCACATTCAGTGCTTTCATGAATATATACGTAATCTGGATACTTGATAACATGAAAATTTACAAAGATATCCAGAGCAACAAGAAAAAAAATTGTTTTGTAGAGCTGTGTAATCAATGGAGTAAAATATAACATCCTGTATAAATCTAGCCTTCCACCTCTCTGCCATCCTATATTAAGAGTCCATCGAAATAAAAATTGGTAATTAAATAATTTGCACTAACTCCAATTGAAGTCAGTTGCAACGGAAGCTTCACACTATCGGGTCACTCTGAACTATAGAGTTAGCAAAATTAGTTTATTGTACCTTTTCCTTGATGCTAATTAGTCATCGGTTCATTAGATTGAGGTCGCCTGTCGGTTAAATTCCAAAGTTGTTGATAAAATACTTCGCCAATAAATAATTTATGCACACGGTCAGTATGCATCTATATTATATTAATTATAGTAATATTTTAATGTTAAGAATTGTGTTTTAATTAACACTTTGTATTGTTATTATAAAATCTATTGTGTTTGTGATACAATGAAAATAATAGAATATTAAATTTACAATATGATGTATTTAATATTGTATGTAGCAATATTTTGTTACATTTGCTTTTGTACAATTTAATTTTACTGACAGTTGAATTACGCAAACAAACATTTATATTGTCATAAAGAATTTGTAAATGTGATAAATATTTGCTTACAGATTTGGCCAGTTTCACAGTTTATTATAAATAAAACTAGAAGAACATGAAAATATAAAATGTGTTTCCCATTCATTGGAGGAAGATACTTTTACTTGAAATTTCTTCGGCGACTTTTGTTGAAGAGATCAACAGTCAAAGCACAGAAAAAATATAAAAAGTTTGGCGGGAAAAAGTTTAAAGTGTCATGGCGACGAAAATATTAACCTGGTAATAATAAATTAAAATATTTAATTCTTGATAAAATGGCATGTTTGTTACGGGTTTATTTGTGTATACCAAGAATATCAAAGAATACCAAAAGTGATGTGAATAACATCGCGACAAAGGCGACTAATATTAGAGGTTTATAAATGCCTCCGAATTCTGCTAACATTGTGTCGTAACGATTTCTCAATTGTGAACCATTATGGCCCTATTTTGTAAGCACTGAATTAGTAGTCCTTAATGCATACTCTCAAATAACGTGTCGTCCAATTAATGCATTGAGAATACACGAGAAGATTCACTTAAAAAATAGTTTACTGCATTATCATCTAGATATTGATTTGTTTCAACTAGGTTGGCAGCTCTTACGATCGTTGGGTTATGCTGTTGCCAGAAAAACAATTCGAGTTTTCAAGTGCCACATTTACCCGACCATCACGGAATCTGCAAGAGTATGTTCCTCAACTCTTTAGAAGCTTTGAGTCGATTGAAGAATTGTACCGTTATTTTAGGCAACCTCCACGTTGTGGTCCTTGAGAGAACTGAGCGGGAACATTTCGAAAATGTTTCGTTTCCCAAGCTTAAGGAGGTACGGAATTTAATTATTGCTTGCATTTGTTTATGTGCATGTCTTGCGGATTTCTTTGTGTAACAAAACTGGCCCTAGTATACTGAAGCCGAGGGATTATATCAATATAAGAATTAAAAATGGCAAAACTTATTCGAAACTAAGACCTTGTGTGTTTTCAAATCTTGTTTTTTTCCGAGCTGAAATGTAACCTCGTTAACTTTTTATCACAAAATAATTCCTGGCAAAATATAATAATGAGCATGATTACATAAATAAATTTCATAAAACTAAATTTGATAATTTTTTCACATAATATTTGAACTCATTAGTTCTACGTCCCGGCTGGTAAATGTTTCCAAAAACCAAGTAGCGTACTTTTAATTCAAGTTTAACTTCATGATTACTTTATTTTAGTACATAAGTTTTGTTTTCTTTTGTGCTGGTATTAAGGCAGTAGGAGCAGTCTGTCCCCTCCTCTGTCCTTTAAAGGCAGGCAATTCCTTTGCTAGTTGTAGATGCCTATGGGTACCGTTTACTTAACATCAAGTGACCCGCTTAGTCCTTTGCCACTTCTTCCTTTTTCTTCCAGAAAAAAAGATTATTCTGTACATCATTGTCGTCGTCATCGTTTTAGCCAATATTCGTCCACTGCTAGATGTAGGACTCCTGCATTGTCTACCACAAAGATCATATAATTTCTGACGCGATCTCGCAGACAGACTCCGAGCATTGTTCTCTCCATTGCCTTTTGAGTGTCTTTGAGCCGTCTAATGGTGCTCGAAATGAGAGGCCACGTATCAGTACCGTAAGACATCACTGGCAACACATTGGCCATTGACTTTCGTATTGAGACACAGCGGTCGATGTTGGGACAAAGGATATCTCGCAAATATACAAAGAAGTAGAAGAAGAAGTATTCTGCGTCTCGTTCGATGAGTGAGGTGCCGAATTTTGGACCGTTTTCAACTTCCATCCTTCTCTAGTAAGAAAATAATGGGATGGGGAAGTGGATTTGGCGGAGGAGGGGATGGATAGGAAAAGGATATATCTTTTTTTCCAGTTTATCCCTTACACTTTCTATTAAACGTAGGCAACGTATCTGCAACTAATTTGCTTGTTGCGGATGCTTATGGGTAACGCTCACTTGATAATAAGCGAATCGCTTGCCTGTTTGCCATCTTCATGTATAAAAAATATTGTGCTTTAGATTACAGGTTTTCTGTTGGTTTACCGAGTGCGTGGTTTAGAGAGCTTGGGTCAGTTATTCCCAAACCTAATTAGGATCCGAGGCAAAAATCTTTTTTATAACTACGCGCTCATCGTCCATGATATGCCGAACCTCAGAGAGGTATGTTGTTCTTTTTTATTTTATTTTTGTAAAAGCCACTACATCTGATGCTGTTGATGCATCGAGCTTAAATTAAGTTGTACGAACGCGACAAGCTCCATTAGCAAAATGGATTTTGCAATTTTTCTGAAACGTTCAATAGAAACATGTAACTGTACCTCACAAGACTCCTATCCACTTTTTATACATTATTACTAAGTTGCTTAGTTGATTTATTAATTCGTTTCCGAGAAGGGTTGGCGTCATGCAGGCAACTGCCGTAAAAACTGTAGGTAAAATCTATGCAGTATGGACTATGGTCCTACCGAACCCACATAACGTGGGCTTTCACCCGTCAGGGCGTTCATCGTAGGCTTCTAAGGGTGCGTCCAGATCTGGCGTATGTGACGCGAACATATTATATTGAATATATATAAAAAATAATTTATTCCGCTTCTCTACCACATAAACTTTAACAAGAAATGTCATAAGGTTTCTGCGTCCAATATCCTTTAACGTATTCGACCGACGTAATAAATAAGTGTTGGGAATAGTTAAAATGATTTGTCTGAACGTACTATTCGGTGGTAATATATTTTAAATCACATATAATATGCATGTAGAATCAGTGTTACCATAATTTAGAAGTCAAAGGTTAGCAAAGATCAAAGTAATAGGGCAATTCATTACAGAAATGAGTCATCGGAACTCAAATAGTTCAGGAGGTTTATTATCATTTGATTCCAATCATAGTATAATATAATTTACCAGGCTGCAAACGCCCGTCCCCTTTTTTGTCTAGATATAATATTGCTGATAACATATTTTTTTAATTAAAACTTTGTATTTAAGAAGAAATTTTATCAATTAATGTTTATAATTTAGTTCATGTCTCAGTGAGATCGCTTTGATTGAAATAAAACTTCAAGCTTTTTTTTACAAATTTGCTAAATATTTACCAGTAGTGGATTGATACAGGCTGTTGATGGTATGATCTTAGCAATTGGTCATTTTATTACGTGTACCCTTAAATCGATCGTGAAGTATTTTTTTAAATTCTGGGTTAATGTTATTACAGATTGGACTATACAATCTCCTCAAAATCGATAGAGGTGGCGTCATCATATGGGGGGCGTCGCAAGCATGCTGGATCGACACAGTAGACTGGCAGGCCATAGCGCCAGGCTACAGACACGTGCTCGACGTGGACAAACACGCTCAGTGCAATGTAGCTTGCAGATGTTCAAGGAACCCATTGACAAACCGCTGCTGGAATATCAAGTACAGTTCTACATGACACAAATCACAGACATAAATACTGTTTTCTTTTTAGTACAGAAGGTGGGAAATGAACAAGCGGTTCACGTTATATTAAGCGACCGATACCCATAGGCATCTGCAACAAGCTGACGAGTTTCAGACGATTACCTTTAAAGGACAGAGGAAGGCAGAGGAGGATAAACAAAATAGGACATTTCCTTTTCATCTCCTCCTGCATCAAATCTGCTTCCTCATCCGATCATTTTCTTATAAAAAAAGGGTCGGTAGGGGAAGAGGACCAGAATTAGGAACCTCATTTAACAAACGAGAATTATTTGTGTGTTTAAAAAAATATAGTCTGCACGGGATTCCTAACTCATAAAGAGTTTCCTTTCAACTTACCTAGGGACCTAGAGGTTTTTTTTATTTCAATTTTAAACTTAACAGAATTATACTATCCAATGTAATCAAAATTAAGAGATATTTAATTTTAGATTATAGATAAACACATGCCTGTGTCCCTGCAGTGGAACGTACTAAGAAGGCTGATTATGTATATATTATATACATACATATATAACATTTAGATTAGGAAACTTTACGACCTCATTGAATAACGACACTTAAAACAAGATAATAAACGATAATCAATAATGCTTTTGCATTTCCGTGTAAGTGAAGTGACAATAAGTCCAATCCCCATTCTTCTATCTCTTCTTAAATACAAACTAGTGTCGCATCAACGGCTCTTCGTTTTCAACGACGTTTTCCATTAAAATACGCTGAACTTAACTGTTTAAATCTATCAAGAAAATTTCCAAACGATTTCGATTCTGTTCGGTTTACCTCAATGATTATATATTTTCAGAAAGTGCCAACGTTTCCTCGACGGGCCCGAAGGTGAAAAATGTAAAAGCCAATGTCTCGGTTGCCGGAAGACGAATAGCAGCGATTGTTCCGTGTGCCGACACTACACGTTCAGGGGGCAATGTGTCTCCGACTGTCCCAACGGAACGTAAGTTATAGTCTTTAAGTGTTTGCTCAAAATCAACGACATTTTCAAATCGTGTCTAAACAAATGGTGTTTATTCCTTGTTTACGGCAAATTTGGTTATTTATTTTAATAAGTAAGTACATCTTTGAGCAAGAATTTAATTTAGAATAACGTTTTTGCTTACACAAACGTTTCTCAAAACGCGTCCGACACTGGTAAAGCTCGCAATAACAACATCTGTTGCTCGACCGGTGAAATATCACGACCTCACAGAAGACAGGCGTGGAGTAGAAGTTTTCTGCGTTTCGTCCGGTGAGTAAGATGCCGGAGGTCTAATTCTGGTCCTGGTTCTGATATTTTATCACATTGTAATTAAAGTTAATATAACTGTGATTTTTATTAGAAATTTTTTCTAGGGTTGTCTTAGAAGCAAATTCATATTGTTTGACTGACGAAGAATGTATTAAGATAGGCGGATGGTCCTGGAATAATAGTTGTACGTTCGAATGTCCATTTAATTATGTGAAGATTAATACATTAAGAAGCTTCACTTGCAACTTCTGTAAGAATTGTACAGAGGTAAGTGTAAGGTACTTCAAGTGTTAGTCTTCTAGCATTTTTAAAAAGCTTGCAAAGTAATGGTAATCCAAACGGGATTTGTCACCTGTAGTCGATGTTATCTTATCGTCAAATAATCAAAATTCTCTTCCAATTCATCTATTGAGCCATATGTTTTAGTTTCATATAATAAATAAGGATTCGCGCTCGTAACATGCAGGGTAGGCAAATATTACGGATTTCCATTTGGCGCGATCCTGGCTCACACTAGCTTCTTCTACATCCATACATCTACGCATACTTGCCTTGTTACAGCCACTCACTTTTGTCACATAATTTGGTCTTGTCACTTTCTCTTCGTTCATTCTTTCAACATGCCCGAAAAACCGAATCATGGTTTTCACAATTCTAGCCACAACGTCCTCTTTCATACCACATTTTCCCCTTACAACGTTATGTTTATTCCTATCATTCAGCGTGTATTGTAAATTAGATTGGGAAGTTTCAGTTTTATAAATTACATTTTGGTAAGTATCTGTTTCGCCGTCGGATTATGACGTGGGTGCCTTCAAGATAAGAATGAGTAGGCTAATGTTATAGCAGCACTTACCTACATCACATCGCCACTTAACATAGTGAAGTAACATGCATAGACAAAGGATAGTGGTCAAGTACTAATTTTTGTGATTAAAAATACTTAATTAGTGTACACGGCATTCTGAATGTTAATGCTCAATAAATGGCTTTGTTTCTGCATCGTACAATAACCGTGAATCAACATCTAACATTAAGCTTTTAAACTGAGAACGTTTACGAGACCGTTAGTTACATTTATAGTGTGCCCGGAATAACTATTTCATTCTATTTAAAGATAAATTCACACATAACTTTAGTACAAACTTCATTCATAGTTGTAACTATAGTTTCTTTTACCCTATTAAATACATAATGATGTCTGTATTTTTATGTATTGCATTTTTTGTTACTAATTATAATATAAAAGGAATCAAAACCTTCAATTATTTTACGGTTATTTCAAATTCTTTAAAACACTCGATGGACAGGTACAAAATTATAAAATATAGCAAGTGGTAATACCTACCAAAAGTTTATATATCATCTATCCCATGACATATTTTTGAAGTTATACTTCTTTCGGTGTGTGACACAAATTGACAGTGAAATTTTTACGATGCGCGCAGCACTATGACAACCCATAAGAACTTTTTGACATTTACTTATAATTCCAAGTTATTTAATTAAACCCTTATCAAGCGCATTTAATTTTTTTTTCTCAAACCTAGTCTAAGGCACTCGGAATAAAATTTAATTATTTTTGTATTGTTACGCTAAAGAAGTATAACTTCTTACGTGCGTACGTACATACTCACCTTTTTTTAGTAAACATATTACTTTCAGGTTTGCGGAAGTCAGTTTCTTAAAAGTCTAGAGACGATACAAGCAGCTGGACGATGTGTCTACATTAATGGCTCATTGACAATACACGTGACATCAATACCAGAAGCAGTAACAGAACTGAGAATATATCTGAATAAATTACAAGAGGTTTTCGATTATATACTCATATATGGCTCCTTTACTATTACGTCATTCGATTTTTTGCCTTCACTCAGACGCATTAGAGGGCAAAAGTTAGAAAGTGGAAGATATAGCCTTGTAGTATACAACATGCCAAATCTTCAAACCATGTTTTTATCAAATATTACCCAAAATCTTGAAGTTGATAATGGAACGGTCAATTTATATGGAAACCCTATGCTATGTATGAGCCATATAGAGAAACTACAAAAATTATTTCCCATGCAGCCAAATGAAATTGATGTTCCGCAAGGAATGAATGGATATAGTGGAGGTTGCCAAGAAGTACCTTTGGAGCTTCAAGTTATAGTATTGAATGAAACCTCAGCTTCAGTCAAATTTTCTCCTATATCTGATCCTTTTGTACAATATACTATCCTTTATGTATTATTGCCTCCAGGAAATTCTGAAGAATTTGTACCAGAGAGTTGTAGCGAATCAGAATGGTTTGTATTAGACGTTCCTACTGTATCTAACCATGTAGCGGTGATTGAGTTAACATCATTACGACCCGCTTCTCGTTATGCTATTTGTGTGGAGACGTATGATCCTGTTCATCGGAATCTTGCCAGAAGTTCAATTCTTAGTTTCCAAACACATATTGGAAAACCCAAGCCACCTTTCATTTTAGAGCTCGTCGCCTCAACATCGCATGGTGTAGTTATACGTTGGGTAGATCATAAGGATTATAAATCTCATATCGTACTTTACGAATTGGATGTGAATATAATAGAGATTCGCTATGGAGATATCACTGCAAGAGATCACTGTAAGCACATAGTCGAGGATTACGATGAGTTAGACTACTCACGGCATGCTGTTGTTTTGAGATCACCTCCGAATTACGATAAGGGTTGCAAATCAATGTGCGGCGTTCTTTCTTCAGTGACAGAAGAAGCATTGATTGAAGAGTATTTTGATATATGTAGCAGTTATAGTTTTGAATGTGACTTCGAAAATAACATAAGAAAAAATGCAAGCTATGGAAAGTATATTCAAAGTTTATCGATAAATATAAGTGGTCCTCGAAACGAGTATGAAGTGAGTGGACTGGCCCCATTTCGAGATTATAAATTTAATTTAAGAGCTTGCACGGAAAGTCATTGTAGCAGATCGGCCAGAAATGTTGTGAGAACGTTGCGGAAAGATGATGCTGATATTCCTGTCATTACTTTAACTGAAGCGAAGTCAACCGGATTTATAACCGTGCATTGGAATCCGCCAGTAGAAACAAACGGACCTATATTATCGTACAATGTAGAAGTTTTGCCTAAATTGAATTCAAACGACAATAACTATCTAATTCCTCAAGCGTGGTGCACACCTAGGAACCAAACAAGTTTGACTGTAAAGTCTGAATTGGCGAACAAATATATTGTTAGGGTGTGTGTTACGACTCTGGGATCGAGCAAATCATGTGGTGGATGGAAAAAGACGCTTGTAACTGCAAAACAAGTTCCGACATGGTGGTGGAGTGGTATACTTTATGGCGTTTTACTGTATTTTATTTCTACAGCAGTCGGATGGCTGTTTAATAACAGAAGACGCAACGTAGATAGAATGATCCTGATAGACAACGGCTTGAATTATGCGAATGAAACGGATCCTCCGAGTTTTATGTTGAGAGATTTAGCACCTACAACGTATTCCATTCCATTACGCGATACACCTATAGATTAAAATAGAAAAAGATCATATGATAACTAAATTGTAGTTTGTGAAATGTTTATTACCACTATCTATTTTTTCACATCAATAGATTTTATGATTTTAACTCTCTTTATTTTCCTTGCAGTTTTCCTTTAATATTCGAAACGACATATTGTGTATATGTATGTGAAACAGTTAAGTTGTATTATTATCTCATACCATACCGTAACCGCAATACTTAATACCTCGTATGGCGAGGATTGCTGAGAGACAAATTTTTGATCAGAAAAACTCCTTTAATCGCGTTGTTTTTACGATAGGGTCAAAAGCAGTGGTTCACGTCACGATGTGTTCATGAGATGGCGTTAGTAGTCTTAATATACTGCCACTATTCTATATATTGTTTAATATTAATTCAAATAAATCTCCTTAAAGAGGAGACTTAAAAGTAATATTTGTAAACTTAAATTAATGTAAATATCTACAGTAGAAACTACTGTTCTTTGATATTTTTATTCACTTCTAACGTCAGTCTTCAATAATGTCTATTATTTTTTAATTGAGTGTGTGTTTTACTTTAGGGGGTCGACTTTTGAAGAGCGCTCGAATTTTTTATTTGAAAACTAGCAAACACGATGGCATGTCATTTTTGTGATCGAACGATAAAAAATTAAAAAAGATTGGTTGTACCCACTGGTATTCCATTCTATTAGTAAAAAATAAATCCATACCTACGTATTGACACCCGTTAAATAAAAATATTAAACGTGTCACCTCAAAGTTGACAATTTTTCATAAGTGAATAATATTTTCGAATACTGTTTCTGATTTCGACCCAATGATACATAATAAAAAATGGAGTAGATATGTCAATAGGGGCGAAAAGTGAAGACTTGAAAACGTTCCAATTGGAACTTATTTTCCTTAGTTTACGTTATTTGTTTACATTTACGTTTAAATGACAAACACGCAGTTCTCTTTTTTTCTTACGCTATCCTTTCTACACCATTCCTCCCAGATTTCATAAGCGAGCAGAACTTTCTTTGTTCAATTCCTTTATGTCGTATAATTCCTTATAAATTTCAATAACATTACAACGAGAGTATATATTTCGTACGATGAGAGATTGAATTACATCTTTCGTTCGTTCTGAGCTACGAATATTAAAGCCATTAAATTTGGTATTAAACGAAATAAATCCCTTTAAAGCCCTTATAAAGACAAGCGACAATAACCCGGTCAAAATGGTTACCGAGGGACGAATAGAATGTAATGTAATTAGTTTTGAAATTTTACTCAATGGATACAGAGTTGAATAAAAAGTTTTGTAACCCTTTTATTCGATTATAGATTATATTCAACTATAAGATTTTGCTATATTTTAACTAATTATATAAATGCGAATGTTGTTTTTTTTGTTACGCTTTAACTCCTTAATGACTCAATCATCGATCATGCGATGCCGCGGCCAACAGTTAGTCTATGCTAAAAATGATTGAGAGTTGACACATGAAGTCAACTTACGAAAGAGGAAATATAGATTTCTATCTGTATATATATTAATTTAAATTTTGTGGGTTTTATATTTTTCACAAAATATTCCTGCCGCGCTCGGAACTCGATCGAGTAATTTTTTCCTGTAAATTTCGGAAGCTCTGTTGGGAAATTGCATTTAAAAAATTTACTACCTCCGGCAGTGAATATCAGTGGTTCGTTGTTCGGTAAGTAAGAAATTTAAGCCGGGCTCGTTACCAATCATACAAAAAACCCTGACCTGATTATTAAGGAAAATAATTAGCTAATTTGTGTTGAGTAGATATCTTTTCATAGCACGTCTTCTCTTAGAAAGACACGTTGACGGGTCGCCTTAATTAAAGCGATCAGTTACCGTCAGTAAGTTTCATGAATAGCTTCCGTGGTATACAAAATATTGTTTTGAATTAAAAAAATAAATATTATTTTTTTTCATTTGCTTTTAAATGACATCACTTACATATTAATATCTCTCATCATATTAATATCAAGATTTAATAATTTTTTATGTTTTGTATCTTTTTTTATTTTGCCGTAATGTAAAGTATGTCGAAGACTTGACGAGAAAGAGGCGTCTTCTTTGTTTGTTTGTATTCTTCGATTACATCTACGTGGGCTTCATGTGGGTTACGAGCAGCAACAAAACACTTTTAAACCAATATGAAGTTACACTTTCACAAGTACTCTGTACAAAGAGCCGTAAGACAGTTCCTAGACGAATCTTTCGTTAAGCGGTTTAGCAAAGAGGTAATTCTCGATCCGCCAACCAACCCATACGAACTATTACTGCTAAGACTCTGCCAAAGCGTGGCCTTATGACGCTGTCCAAATTATTTGTCAAATCGATGACCGTGCTATTGACATAATCTATTGACATCTTCGATAAGTATTATCTATTTTATCTGTGAAATTACTTTCATAAAGATTTGCCCGAATAATCAAATTACTAATTATCAAGAGCACGATTTCAACAAAATCGTCCTTCGCTTCCATTAAACGAGATTAAAAACCTTCTACTCTCTAATCACTCAGCTGAATTCTATTCAATGAATATAACCCGAGGTAAATTTTATTATTACAGTGTTCTGAAAATATAAGCTCTCACATTTTCTCAAAATTGAGGTTCCCATTGTAGAAGGGAGTAAACAGAAACGAAATAATTCCTCGATGACAAATCTAGTCAAGGAAAATGCTTGACTGTTTGAAACCTCGAGGTCTAGATATGTTCCAAAGCTACGACCTGGAAGGTGGTACAGATATTAAGTGTACGTGGTCGCTATTCTAGAACTTTTAGCCTATATCAACTGTCAGTTCGGGTTGAAGTTGAAGTGTTGAAAGGTTGAATGAAGAGGTAATGCCAAGACAAATTAATGTTGCAAACGTGTGTGGCGACATCCGTATCCATCGTAGCGCGGGGCCTCATCCCGGGGCGGCCAGTGGGCGTCGCGGTGTC
>JWHW01041947.1:45921-78596 GCA_000931545.1 Papilio glaucus
CTGATTTAATATTATTTATTTATTTAACTGTTCTCAGTAAATCTCAAAAAAAGACCTTTTCTGTTGTCAAGAAGTAATTTGCAAATATACAAATATAAATATATGATACAATGTTTTTTTTACGAAGTCTCATACTAATACGTGAATAGCGTACAAGTACCTTTTAGGTTGTGTACAACGACAATTGCGATCGGCTTCGATTGAGTTTGATGATAAAATATGGCGGCAAAAAATGTAACAGCTTTACATTTTAGTTTGTGGTAACAATACAAAATGTGTCGGGAAACGTCTCAACCCTTATTTCCAGTACCAAAATATTTTATTACATACGCTCTTTATATAAGTTAGGTTAGGTAAAAAGTTCAATTCTATAAGCGCCAATAGCGCAATAGTAGGTACGGATTGCGAAACATGCACAACATGGTCGTGGGTTCGTATTCGCCATTCAACTATTGTCGGTTCAAAGAAATATTAGTCAATTCGATAATCTACTAATGGTCTAAAGGGCAGGCTGGCCGTTTTAAACTATACCCAAAACCTATTCAGTATGGATTACAGTCGTACTGTGCGGACCCCACATAAAATATGGGAAAAGGGAAGGGAGAATAAGAAGAATATAATTAGTAAAATAATCTGTGAGATGGTAGTCTTCTATTATCACTTTCCTAGAATTGAAAGGGAATTATTAGAAGAATATTATTATTTCTTTCTAAATATTTACTAAATTCTATGATCCTTTATTCCTTCCTTACTCTATGACCTTTTATGTGTTATAACATCGCAGAATATAAATCGTTATATTTATAATACTCCAGTTAAGAAAATACAAACTTAGAAGACCCAATAATCGTCATATAATACAAAAATTACTAAAGAAAATGAAAAGGCATTGCGTCAGCGTATTAACCCAAAGTTTTCTAATTATTGTTATTTAAACAAAACTACAATTTTCCCGTAATAATGGGGGTCATGTTGTGGTTTGCATAACGGTTTTAACCTTGCATGCATAACTAACCAGTTTCATATTACACAGTTGGGTCTGCATGCAGTTGCCATAAACTCTCAGTTAAAACCGTTGGAGCTACGTGACGATGTGTGTAGCCAGCCAGTCAGCTATTTTCAAATAAAGGTACGGTATCTACACCTACACAATTTAACTCTTATCGAGAAAGCTGCATAAAAGATATTCTGAAACAGTAAAACCTTACAAATTTCAACTTTTATCTTCACTCCTTTTCATTGTTCTGACATCGTGCCTTAAGTTGTCCCGGGTTATTTATCTTGATTGTTATACGAATTTTAAGTAAAAGTACTCGCCCTTTTATCTAAGCGAAATTAAAAAACTAAAACCTTATACTACATAAATCTTTTCAAGATATATAATTCATTAATTTGATTTCTTTTATCTTTTATTAACAAAAACAGTTATTTTATTTAACTTTGTTTAACATTATAATAGATAAAATACCCGACTGACTGTATGATTATTGAAATTTTTAAATCCAGATCAAGAAAAAAAACTTAGATAAAGTTAGATTCTACGGGGCTTTAAAATATATGAAAATAGGCCTAGTAATATGAAAATATTATTTAAAATAATATATAGGTATATTTAAAGAATCATAACGTATAAATCTCGAGGGTATAAATAACAACTTGCACTACACTACACACTACACATCTCATCAAACCGAATACACATACATAATTAAATTCTTGCGCATAAATATTAGTATCCAATAATTTATTTTCCGCAGCTATAATTTTTTTATTAAGTCTCTATGATATATTTAACACGTAACAATCTCCCACACCAGTGTCCTGCATTTTTAAGAATGTTCTCGAAATTTTCGCTTCAATTATTAATATTTACTAACTAGTGGCGCGGTAACTCAATGGTATTGGCCTCGGACAAGAGTCTCCACTCTTTCCGATCCCGCGCGACCAGTTTCGAATTGGAAGGTGAAGCAGGTCCTTCTCTACCTCATCTATATTAACGATAATAATATTAATATAATATAGATCAATAATCTATATAGATTAATAGTAAAGTTGTATTTAAAATAAAACGAATGTTAGTACACGTACGTCACATAAAATATTCCATTTCGTAGAGAACGGTAAAACAATCATGTACATTTACATTCAGCGTACAACAGATGAGGTACACTGAAAAGTTAATCCGTTTTCAATTTATATTAAAATGTATGTATAGTAAACTTGTTTCACACAACGTTGATCCGTTGAATTTGATATTCTCTAAAGATAATTTTGATGGAACCGCGTTGGAGCTGGAATTAGTTGCCGAGAATTCCACGGAGCCAGCTATAACAATGTATTTTGTATTAAAAAGGCCAACGAAATACAACGGAGTTCAGTATTTTTAATCTATGTTTGTGTGTCTTTTTAATTTGTCTTTTTGTCACGTTTTAATATGTCAACGACCGGATTCGGGTTTACGATTTCATGATAATTTCCTCGTGGAATTATTTAATTAAATATTTGTACACGACTACAAAATAATCACAAGGATCCCTTACTATTATTTTGTAAAGGAATGCAAACATAAAATGCTCTGTCTTTTGAAACTCGAGTATGTCATCGCCTCTATCAGAGGAGACAGAACCATCTCATAATAAAAGTATATAGCAGAAATAAGTTCTTAGGACATTTTGTATGTACAGACAATTATTTTATTTTTCGACTAAAAAATTACTATCCTTTAAAAAAAAATAGTTTTTTCAAACGGTAGTACTAATACTTACAGTTGGAGTACAGATTATAACCCGGTTTCTGAAAGGTTTGTCAAAAAATTAATCAACTAACATTGTTGTCAAGTTAACCAACATGTCAAATCAATTACAGCTTCTAAAAGAAAAAATACGGTAATCATGCTTCTAGCAACTCAAATGATGATTGATTGATGATGATTTTTCTGAGCATATGAAACACTTAGTGATCCTCCCCGCTATCGCTCGGGCGGTATTAATTTTATTGATCCGATCGCAACCAAACTTCACAGGAACACTCGCCAGACCAATTCGAACGTTTCCTGTAAATTTTATCTAGCCATTTCAGAGTCTAAAGGGGACATACACATCGCATTTCGAAAGAGAAAGATATCCGACTTTATCGTGAACTTGTTTTTTTCTTTTTATGTACATTAAATAAATAAGTTAGATCTCTTTGGTAGGTTTGAAACCATTAACCTTAAGAAAATTATTTATTCAACTTCAATTATATACTCATACATTTACATTCTGAAATTGGACATTATGAACGATGAGGCAAACATAAACAGAATCAATCAGTTTCGGCAATGAAAAGCAAATTGTAATTAGAAATTTGTGTGCATAGAATATTCATTCAGATGTTGAAAATAGTAAACATTAAATAAATGTTTGAATCTAGCGTAATGAGCAATACAGTATAAAATTAAGACAATTTATGTTTGTTAATTCCAACTGTTTTAAGAGAAATAAATTACATCTAATTGTGTATACCTATATCTTATGCAGAAAATAAACCGCAATAACAATATCTCAAAACAAAAGTGGTAATTGATTTTAGGTAGCTCGAATAGGTACGGATTTCATTTAAAAAAAACTCAGGCATTCATAAGGTCTGCCAACAGAAGTGAAAACTCAAAACAGCTGGTAAAGCGCGACATTAGTTCAAAATCAAATAATCAACAAAAATAAACCCTGTGTCTTAACTATAAAATTCAAAATTGAATACAAGAAAAATATATTAAAAAATGTACTTTAAATTCAAATAAGCATGATTGTGACGCATGTTGAGCATGTTGTCCACGCGAACCAATAAGATTTTCTTAACAAATATTATCGTAAAGCGGCTAAATGTTCTTTAAAAAAATCGAAATGTGTGCTGGGACACATAGTAGAAGTGAAACTTCAACCGTTTGATATCTTCTAAACTATTGGTCAGTATGATATAGTTCAAAGGCTATAATTGCCTATAATCTACATTAAATTCTCTTGATGATTAACACATTTAAATGGATAAGGATTCATACCGAACACGTATAATAGCGTATGCGTTTAAATTAATGTTTCCTAAGAAAAAAATGGTTACTGTGAGACAACCATAGAAGATAGATATATGTTATCGTAGACTTTTATTTAGCATATTTAAAGAGCTACAATTCTTTCCTGTATCATTTTAATGTAAGTCCTATAGTTTACCCTACGTAAGCCAAGAACGCAAAATTATCCTATTTTCAACCGACTTTTTGGTACGAATTATTAATAACTCAAAAACTACTTGTCAGTTTTTGATTTAAAAAAATGAGAGCACATTACAAGCACTACTTGCCGAATAAATCATCAAAATCAAAAAAAAGTCAGGAGCGGAACTACGAATTAACAAACATTAAAAAAATCTCCCTCCACACGGCCGTAACGCTTTTTCGTGACAGAAAAATCCTAATACCCCCGTCTACACAGAAGTTTCATTTCAAAACAGTTTCAAACTAGGTAATGAAATCGGGACACGCTTGGTATTTATCGCGCCGACGCTAGTATTGTATAATTTTTTTGGGTTGCTTGCAGTAGCTTAGCTATGGATGTTGAAGTATGCGTTGCTTGATATTGGTGGTTGTTTGCTATTTTTTATTAATTAATAGAGATAGGCGGCCTAGAACCAAGGCCACACGGTTCCTGACCAGAATCACATGAGCGGCAAAGTTTAGTTTCTTATTAGGGATGACAACTAAATATTTTACTTTTACTTACTTTATCTTTACAAGGCTGTCCATGAGTTATATGGATGGCAGGTGGACGCTTCCTTATATCTCGAAAAGAAAAAGGCCGCACGTTTTTTTGGGTTTATTTCGATCGGGACCAGTCACTGAGGGTCGTGGCTACGGTCTGGAGGCGTCGATACATAAAGCCGGACTGACGATCTGACGCGAAAATGCAGGTGTTATTGGCGCATAGGGCTTGCATAAACACAATATACCGCATATGCTCAGTATGTGCATATCATGTATGTAGAGTATAAAGAGGACTGGGCCTAACATCGAACCTTGAGGCAATCCGGCTCTAACGGGATGTGGTTGAGAGCTGGTCACCTTCCTGACGCATACCTCGTCGGGAATAGGAAATAATAAAAAAATATTTTTAAATCCCCGACGAGTTAAGGTATTCCATGATAGGGATAACGTTTGTTGTTCGTTTTACTTAGGAAGTTCTTACTTCCTTGGTTTTCAGGCTCTACCTTTACGACGTCTTATTTATACCTCCTTTCTTCCGTTCGCCGAAATTTGTCCCCTGCCGGACGTAGGCCTCCCCCATTGATCGCCATTAAGATCTGTCCCCTATCCAGTGGACTGCCGCAACTTTAACCAGATCGACGGTCCATTTTGTGACAGGTCTACCTACGCTTTGTCGACATGTACGTGGACCTTTCTTATATATACAGATAAATAGAGTCGAAATATCAAAATGTAGAAAATCTAGAAAAATTATTAATTTTGCGAAGTGAAAACACATTTTAATTGAATTCCACGCGGATGAAGTCGCGGAAACAACTAGTTCATAATAAATTTA
Source organism: Papilio glaucus (assembly GCA_000931545.1). Lineage (NCBI taxonomy): Eukaryota > Metazoa > Arthropoda > Insecta > Lepidoptera > Papilionidae > Papilio > Papilio glaucus. The sequence continues at coordinate 51,492 of JWHW01041947.1, forward strand.
TAAAGTTAGTGTTTATTATAAGGCAGTATAGCTGTAAGTACTAGGTAGGTTTTATTACTTTTTTATTTACTCTGTTATTTGATGAATGAGAATATTGCATCAAAGGAAATGACGCCCACAAAATTCTATAATGTTTCTTTACACGGTCCGTGGTTGATTTAGTAATCATTATAGGACAATATTTTTCTATAGATCCATGCTTTGGTATTATTTATTATTTAGATATTTTTTTTTATACGAAGGTTTTCTAGAATGGTTCAGTATTTATAAGGATATTGTTTTTTATTTTACTAATTTTCGATCATGGCCATTTATTAAATACAAGAACGTGTTTCTGGAACTATATTTAGTTATACAATGTAATGTATTCACAGTCTATGTAGTCGAATGGTTGGATCTTTTTACTATTTTCATATTCTTATATAACAGTGAGACCATCGAGCGCTGGTGGCCATTTTTGTATTAAATACATTCTTGGAGGGAGTTTGCCATCGTCACCAAGTTTTGTACTAAGGTTTGCGATCGGAGTAAGTACTGCTTCCAATCCTCTGGTGATTGTAGTCGCAGTTTTAGGACAGTTTGTTATGGAATAAGGTAGCAAATGAGCAAGCGGGTCACCGGATGAGTGACCGCTACCTATAGACATCCGGAACAAGCAAATGAGTCGCAGAGGCCTTGCCTATTTTTAATGGATAGAGAAGAGGATAAAGAGTAAACAGGAAACAGTTCCTTTTCCTATCTATCCCCTCCTCTTTCTAATCCTCCTCCTCTTCCCATCCTTTTCTTATTAAGAAAGAGTGAGAAGGGGATAAGAATTAGGCCTCCGGCACCTCAGTCATCAGTAAACAAAAAAATGCTAAAATAAGTCAGAAGAAACGCAAAAATACTCTCACTACACAACTAACTTCTGTACATACCAGTGTTTATAAAAACACTGCTTATTTACTACTGAACCCTAAACTGTTTAACAGTATTTTACACATTTATAAGCTCATTTTGGAGAAAAAAAAATATTGTTCATATTCTGACCTGAAGATGACAAGTTTGTAAGAAGTACAGCAAGTAGGGAATATATGGATATTTTATAACATGAGTTATTTAAACAACTTTCCTATAGAATATACGAAACCTATTAAAATATCCTTTAATTTATTGGATAATTTGAATATTAGGTTTTTCGAAAAGGATTCTGGGAGATGGAAGAAAATCTTCAGGTTCATGACTCTGGTACCACCTTTGGTGGTCCATATTATCACAATGACGTTCTACGCGAGTAAAATATTCAAAAATGAATTAAATATATCAGAACTGGCGAATATTGTACCTGTGTATCTGATTTGTATACAATGTAAGTCACTTCCCGTGTACTACTACCAGTTTAAACCGGTGTGAAGTTGATGTTAACTTCTGAGTTTTGTTTTCATCAATAAAGTAGCCGAGCTTATTTCCTATTCCACTTATTCCTTTACTTTACTCCTGTTACAGTGTAGGCAGTAGAGCCAACAACAACACCTGCTGAGCAAATTTGCCAGCACGACCGGAGAAATACCATGACCTCACAGAAGACAAGAGTAGAGTAGAAGACTATTCTGCATTTCGTCTGATAAGTGAGGTGACGCCGCGCAGCTGTTATTTGATATCCTGTGAAATGATTGCTTATGTGCCACCTTGTATCTATAAAAAAATCACTTGCCCTCTTCTCTACCATGTACATATAAGCGGGGAAAGGGCAGAGAGATGATGATTGGTAAAATATGTATGTGCAAATTTTTTATCGTCAAAATAGCTTTTATTTACATAGAAATTTTATATACAATATTGAAACTAGCAATTTTTGCAGCACTTCTGCGAATGGCCATCATGATCTATAAAAAAACAGATATCGAAAGTTTCATCAACGATTTGGGTGTGATATGGATGACAACCGACCAAAACGCCCAGCGAGCGGAGAAAAAGAGGCGACTCGTGAAACAGTTGAAATTTTGGCAAACGAGTGAATATTTCAAATTTTCCCTCACTCTAGCACGCAAGCTCTTACGAGACGTTCGTGCACACGTTTCTCTCTTCTTCTACATTTATATATTTACTCATATATTACTAGAAATACATTGGAGTCGCTTCCTAAACAGTAACAAACAGCGGTAGTGAACAACATGTTGGATCGGTGAATTACCACGACCTCACAGAAGACAGGCGTCAGGTTTCTGTATGTTTAAGTATGTTTCTGCATTTCGCCTGATCAGTCGGGTGCCGGAGGCCCAATTTCAATCCTTTCCCTTTCCCATCCTTTCATATTAAGTATAGGATGGAAAGAGGAAGACGATTGGACGGGGACGTAGTTGATAGGGAAATATCCTTTTCACTTTTTATCACCTCCTCTGATCATTAAAGGTAGGCAACGCATCTGCGACACATTTGTGACCCGCTAGTTCGTTGGTTAACATATATTTTAATTTCGTTTACATATATTTTAATTCAGAACGAATTATTTCAATATATTATTTATTCATATACATTATACTACTATACATATAATTTATTCACCGTATTATTAAAATTTCAGTGTATTATTGGATCGATATTTTGGGATCCTGCGAGTACGTTTTAGCCCCGTTGGTGTCAACAATCTTACGGATCTTTGTTTTGAAGCAGAACTTTACATTCGCGCTCCCAGTTGGTTGTGTGTACCCATACGACGCAACAGCTGATTGGTTCATATATTTGGCCACCTACGCATTCCAAGTGATCAACGGTAGATTCCGTATTTATCTAATTGATTTATTTATATGTTATATCACATTAAAGCTTTGTTATTTTTTTCCAGTGTTACGTTACTCTTGGTTTTATATAGGCATTGAATTTATGATGCTAACATTATGCGCTGATCTCGCTATAGAATTTTCAATATTACGTGATGATTTACTTCAGATATTGCCAAACAGTGACAATATAAGCGAGTTACAATCAAGATCACAAACGGATTCAGAAGATCATAATAGAATTTCTATACAGGACTTTATTCGACGACATCAAAAGCTTATAAGGTAGTCTCTAAGCATGTTTCCATCATTAATTTAAAAAATATATATTTTAAGCTAAAACTAAGTTTATAATTGATGACATTAGAGAGAAAATAACTAGCTTTGCTCCACAGTTTCACCCACCTCGAGTCTGTAACCTTCCTTAATAATTAGGTTGTTAAATACCATTACATTTCTTCAAATCCGATAGGTGGTTTACCACGTTCAGACAAATTGTTGTAAGTTCAACTGACTCATGTTTTATACATATGACACATGAATCTTTTGAAACAAAGTAAAAAGATCCAATTCACAATTAACGAGTATGTTTGTAAGTTATAAAAGGAAATATTTAGAGGAACAAAGTTTTTGTATTTAGAAAAATTATAAATAAAAAGGTTGAGAGCTTGGAGATATAAAAAGTATCCAGTGTTGCTTATTATTGTACTCACTAAGTCAAGACATTTAAAAGAAATCGAGTGGCTTTATACGAACTTTCCAGACCGCCTGACTTTTTTTTACTAGCTTCTTGGAAGGCTCAGATTCATTTTTAAGTCAATTGAATAATAAAAAAACTTTTGTTGGTATTTTTTATTTCACATATTTAATTGTTTTTATTTTCATCTTCTAGCTTAGCAGATATATTGGATGACGTTTTCAACAAGATTGTTTTCGTTCATACAGTCATCGTGACAATTACTGCGGGATTTTTCGCGTTTGCTACTACGGTGGGTTTTCTTTAAAAACTATGCGGAATTATAAAATTATTATTAGTTTAATATGTGTACCAAGTAACTATATAAATTGTAAGTTTATTGCAGTGAGAGATTGATATTCGTAGCTTTTTACATTTGTTAAAACGTATCATATTATATAAAATAAGCAAACCAGCAAGCAGGTCACCTGTTGTTAAGTAATAGTAAATCCCATAGTCATCCCCAAAGAGCTAATGAGTCGCATTAGCTCAAGATCACTCGGATCGCGAGCCCTGTATTCGATGAAGCTGTAAGAACCGTCAAAAAGGTTACCAGCAACTATTTCTCCGAAAATACATACATAATGAGTCGCAGATGCGATACCTTCCTTAACTACTTTTTGTGTTATAAGAATATCATTGGCCATATCTACCTTTTATGGTTTCAGATTTATTGAGATCCGAAACATGTCGATTTTGTAACTGCCTGTCAAAAATAAATTAAATGTCGCTAAAAACATTTTGAAATTAATCTTGATTCTACAAGAGGTCTCGTAACTTTTTAACACTAAATGTATACCTTGTAAGTCTTGGGGACCAATTTCACGACGTAGTGAAGTATTTGCTGGGATTCATGATTTTCTTTAATTGCAGGTAGGCAGTGGCATGGTGGGGAAAGCGAATAATATCGTAGGAAGTGTAGCCATATTGGCGACAACTTATGTTGTTTGTTACTACGGAGAGATGTTGAAGGAAGAGGTTTGTTAAAATTATTAAAACTTGCGTGAGACATAATCACCTAAATAATTAATTAAATAAAAATGTGCGAGACGGAGCGCGACCGCGAACCAATCCCACTCACTCTGTAGAAGGACGTCTGACAGGTCCAAAACTAGTCGGTATCAAAACTGTTTTAATTAATTAATTATTCCCTTAATAATTAATTAAATAAAACGTTTTGTTGTTAATTTTGTATACATAATACTCTCAATCGTATATATATATAACATCATACTGATTTCATAAATTTATTGCATAAACTATATAAAAATTAAATGTGTAATAAACTCATACTAATATGAGAAGTCCAGTGTTTTAGAGGAGTCCATTTAACCCCCGAAAAAAAGGGGTGCTGTAAGTTTAACGTGTGTCTTCGATGGCGTCGTGGTACTAATGGATTTTGGAACTTTTTCTGTTCGAAAGCTAATGTGATCGAAGTGGTTTTTAACTGTTATTAATAAAGATTTGTTAAGGCGTTTGAATAAGTACGTTCTACTTGTTTACTTTTAGAAACATTTTTGTGTCGGAAGTTTTTTTATTTTAATTAAATTACTAATTAATTTTTTTTACCTCAGAGTTCCGGCATAGCTGATGCAGCGTATGGCAGTATATGGACCAAAGGAGATATCCGATACAAGAAAATTATTTGCTTCATAATAACACGGTGCATTAAATATTAGATTTATGTAGAAATGACTAGAACTGATAAAGGATTTCTTTTCCATTTACTTGGCTCGACTCCGACTTTTAAATACATTTACTATATGTATACTTACTTAACGATTACGAATACTAAATATTATCGGCGTAATTAATTAATTAATTGATTAATTTATCTTAGGGAAGGTAATTTTAGGCGTCCTCTATCGATGACTTCTCTTTTTTCTCAACTACTATTTTACGATATAGTCTTAAGAATTAACTAAATAATTGCTATGTGTAAATATGTGTATTTTTAAATTATTTAGTTCATTTTTTTGATAGTTCACAAAAGCCTTGCTGTCTGACATCACTGAAACGGGTGCCTGTTACACTAAATATGTTTAGTAAGGTATATATAATTATTCTTTGTATTATGCTTTGTCCTAGATAGTTCGTAGTTGTGAGAGTTTGTCTTAGTCCACGAGTTATAGCTTACCTTATGTTAATCTGATCGTTAACAAACAGAACGTTTCATTTCGTTTCTAAATCGTTCCAGCCGTTTTGGAGTCTATAGGGAACGTACAAACATACACATACAACTTATTATATATAGATAGACATTTGGGTAATGTTTTTGGCTAACTCGCTTGTTTGTCGTTCTTATCTAAGCCGGGCATCTTCGATCTTATCTAAGCACAAACTGGTCAATGGTTTATGAACGCATAGTGGACAATCAAAAAACCAAACAATGATTTATATTTACATAGATTCTGTCAGCACTAAATATTTCTAAACACTTAGTTATTAGAAGTACTATGAGCTGTGAATCCACGTGCTTATTACTTTTCAGATACTGAGCACAACGTGGTCGTATTTTTCATTAATAACTACTATATATACTAGTGAAGAATATAGCAACTGAGAAAACAATACGTGCACAATAACATAATACTCCTCTGTAATGTGAAGCCAATTACGCCTCACCTCACCGCTTGCGTCATTGAACAGCGAGCAACGAAATTATGCTAGACTTGATTAATCTTTAGATTAATTATTACTTAGATTATTTCACTGTATTAACTACTTTGCATAACGCATGCCGTGTGTACATAAATACTATATTTTATAAAAGAAATATACTTTATAGCATGGACACTATATTTACTTAGTATTTAACTAATAAAGTAAGTAATTATTATATGTTTTTAAAATTTGCTCCTCTATAAAAGATAGAAAGTTGTATGTATAAAATTTTATTTATAAGACTTTCAACAAAGAAAAAAGTGTACTTTTTATGAAATGATATTATGTTCCAAATCAAGTTAGATCATTGAACAATAAAGAGGAAAATGATAATGAAGAAGTCAGAGAAATTTGATGTGATCCCCAGGTGAACTTAAGTACCAATTGGTAGGTGCACATTGCTCGAAAAGCTGATGAACTATGAGGTAGCAAAGGGGTAGCTGATGACTGATGAGGCACCAATGGGTATGGCAGATTGCTCAAAGAACTGATGACTGATGAGGTACCAATGGGTAGGGCAGATTGCTCAAAGGACTGATGACCGATGGGGCGGCAAAAAGTTTATGGAATGGCCTTTCCCAAGATCCACTGATGATTTGGTTTAAGTTGTAAGAGTCTAGTGGAGGGCTGCATGAGACAGATCTTTGTGGTGATCTTTAAGGAAACCAGATATCCATCAGTGGAGGTCGAATGATAACCATGATGGAGTTAATTCATTTATTTATTTTCACCCATTTTAAAGAAGAAACAAGAAAACCGTTTGTCCGTAGCGGGTAAATTCTGTACCTCCTGAACCAAGTTTTATACCTCTTTTACTAGAATGGAATATTGGAATTCACCCCGGTGATAAAGGGCACGTACAGTGAATATTAAAATTCACCCCGGTGATAGAGGGCTCGTACAGTAGTATTAGTACTAGTAATCTATGTATGTTTTTAATAAACCATTTTCAATGTGATTCCATTTGTTCCTACTAACTACCAAGTCAATATATTAATTGGAATTTACACGAAATATGTTAAAAAAGGCAATCAGAAGATTACTCGCATGAATAGAGCCAATCACTATAATATGTGGTTTCAGCTTTAGTTGCTCAAAATAAAAACGGAAATCTTTTGCTGGATATACTCGAGAATGTTTATCATTTATACCAGTTGTACAAGCGTTTTTTTTAATAACATGAAATCTGTTCTATTTGTAACTGATATTCTTGCAATCATAATGTTTTAAAATCTTATGTCCTTATTTTTGATACGTTTATAAATGAATTGCAGTATGTTTAAAGGCGAGATGAAGCTATTGATTTAGCGACTTCTCTGATAGTAAGACAAAATCATAAAGAAAATCATCAGCACCGCTTTCTTGTTTGCTACCTTCTCCCTAGGAGGAGATAGGGAGAGGTTCTCTTGTGGGTCGTGGGCTGTTAGGATGGAGGCCCTGATTGCCCTGCAAAGCGATTCCGGGATGACGGCAACATGGCAAGGCCCTGTCGTAGCACTGGAAAACTACAAGGATAGTTTTAGGGATTATAACATCACCTAACTATGTTTCCCCCCGAAAAAGGGTATCTTTTTAACCCCCCCCCCAAACAAAAAAGAAGTACTGAGAGAAAGTTAGCATGGGTATAGTAAGCTATCCTTTTAAGATAGATGGCGTTCGCGTTACGTATCGATGAAATAAATGGTAAATAGTTTTTTTAATTGGAAGTTTCAATAATTACACTTTTGATTACACTGTTACAATGAAATTGTAGTTATTTGTGTAATAAATTGAGTGAGGGTGTATTAACGACATAAACGACTACAATTTTGTTGACATTCGCGTAATTTTCTGAACTACCTTATTTAGTTGTAACAAAATAGTCAATGGTTCAGTATGAAATTTGTTTTTTTTTTTTATGTATGGAAAAACGAGGCAAACTAATAAGCGTTGTGATCGTCACTACTAATTAAAACCCTGAAAAATTATAGCTTGTGACTATAGCTTATGTAGGAGTGAAGCCCCACTCCACTCCTACATAAGCTGTCAGTAAAAAAGTAAGAGAAAAAAGGAAAGGGTAAAGCACACCCCGGAACACACAAAAGTATAATTATCGTTAATTCACGCCGGCGTTCTGTGTACCCACAAAGTACATATATAGCATGTATTTTCATTGAACATTTCTCGCAGTCGAAAGGCGGATTCGAATCCTCTTTAATAAGGACATGGCATTCTTCATTTAACAGTGGTAGAGCCCGCAACAAAATCTGTTATTCGAAAGGGCCGGCTCTGCTGCTGGAATACTACGACACAGAAGACAGGTTTGAAGTAGAAGTATTCTGCATTTAGTCTGATGAGTGAGCTACCGGAACCCAAACTCTAGACCTCTTCCCCTTCCTATCCTTTTCTAATAAGGATAGGATGGGAAGGAGATGAGGACTTGACGGTGGTGGGGATGGATAGGAAAAGGAAAAATATTTTTGTTTATCCCCTCTTCTGTCCATGGACGCCAATGCATCTGCATCTCGTTCGCTTGTTGCAGATGCTTATGGGTATTTGTTACTCGACATCAGGTAAACCGCTGACTTCGATAAAAAAATAATTGTGTGTCATCATCGAATCTTTTTCCCTCTAATCTTCCATTTAACTTATCGGAATAACAAATCAAATTAAATAGCCATGTGAATTGATATTACGCGAAATATTGGAATGGGTCAGTTAGTAAAGTTAAAAAAGCTGATTGATCCCTAGAATGGCATAACGAAGAGTGATTAAAAAGCGTATATAGTCAGTACAGATCACTTCTAGTGATTAACTAACTCAATACATCAACTATCATACGACTTAAACGAAATAAACGCTTCGAAACTGTCCAAAATGAATGATACCGAATTTAGTGGAACATTGAAACGTTGCTTCGAATTGTTTGAGAAATGTTATATCTATTTCTTTGTCAACGGTCACTCGAAATTTAGTAAATACTGGAGACTGTGCTGTCTCGTGCCATTTGTAATAATGCATAATGTTTGTATATTGGCATTCCTGAGTAAGGTATTCACAGAAGAAGTAAATGTGTTTAAAGTGGCTTATATGATTTCAGTTTACTTATTATTCTTGCAAGGTATGCTATATGTTCGTGATTGCAGAAAACTGACTATAACTTATGGAATTGTTTTTTTAACCTAAGCTTAACCGTAACTTTTTTACAGCTATCCTTATGGCAGTAGCTGTCCTATCCAAGAAATCAGATATAGAAAACTTCATCAATGACTTAAGTCTCCTATGGGAAGCATCAAACTTAACTTGTGAACAAATAAAAATTAAGAAAAACCTGACAAAGCGTCTGAATTTATATCTCGGAAGTAAATATTTTTATTATTACTTATCCTTTTAACTAAAGTGTTTGGAATCACACCATTATATTTTTTACATATTTTCTAAACTGTACTGTTTTGTATAAAGTAGTGTTTCCCATTAATCATATTCAGCTTTTCCTTGGCTTTTAACATTGCATTTCTTTCTACCTTTGAGAGGTGGGCTAATGATACCAGGATGTTCAAAAGATAACCAGCTTCTGGGAGCATATAGAGTGATGTGAGATTGTATATACCATAGCGCCTTTGTTGGCTATCTTCGACTGCAACGTGTCAGAAATACTGACGATGACAATTTTTCCAGATCTTAACTAACATATTTTCTTGATATATATAATGTTTGATAAATTTAATGAACATTAATAAAGTATTGTTTACAGTGTTTTATTGGAGCAATATTCTTGGGATTTGGCTGCATCTCTTAGGACCGTTGACTTCGGTACTGTTCCGACGGTTCGTTTTAGGACAGTATTGTGAACTCGTGCTACCTTTTGGAAGTGTATATCCGTATGAACCATCAGACAGTTGGTTCAGATACCTGGGAACATACACCTTTCAGGTTTACACCAGTATGTACTATTATGTATTTTTTAAGGAAGAAGGTGGCAATCGAACAAGCGGTTTATATTTAGTGACACCTGCCAGCCCATAAACGTCTGCAGCAATTAGATGAGGTGCAGATATTTTGCTAGCCATTATATTGGATATGGGAATTGATAGATAAGAAAAAAGAGCATTGGGATTGTGCCATTGACACCTGATGCATCCTGGCTGTACACAGATACAGAACATAGATGCATCCTGGCTGTAACACTTGCTGGCTTGTAACGCTTTTTGAGTATGTATTTACGAAAGAATAGTAGTAATATGTTGTATATCAGTTATCTGGTTTCTATAGTTCAAGCCCTGGTTACTATGGGATAAGATGGCCTTGTGTGAATAATCCCGGAATATTATTATTAACATTATTATTTTCCTTTTTATAATGAATAAAATAGCGCTTTACCATAATCCCACATATGTTACTGTTGATGTGGTTCAAATATGGTATACTCTAGTTTAGTAACAGCCTATTCATGCATCCCTTGAAGGTACCCAAGTCATATATGGACGAAAATATAGACGCTAGCAATCCTTTGTGTACGCACAACGAACTAAGATTCGATCCTGTTAGTTCGAACGCTCGGCATATCTACGTCCTAAGGATGGATCAGTCATATGTGTAATTACTTCACTTTTGTCTTCTGCATGAAGGTGGCATTTGTGTTCTGTGCTGTTCTGGCTGCAATTAAGGGTTGTTCAAAAATATCTAAATCGTATATTGTAAAAATGTACTAGAAATTCATAATTATCTCTTTTAATATTTTTTTTCAGTGAGCTGTGTAGTTTATGCTTACGTTGGTTCTGAATTTCTGATGATAACACTATGTGCAAATCTAGCAATTGAATTTTCAATATTACGCGAGGACCTGCTACACGTGTCACCGCATTTTAAGGCGGACAATCCTTGCAATCAAACGGGAATTGAATTAGAAACAAATTCTGGAAGCCTCGTGACTACTTCACTTCAAGATTTTATTCGTCGACATCAGATCCTTATTGGGTAAACACACGGCTGTGATTTTAATCTAATAATATATCAATTTCAAACACGGGTATGAAATTTAATGTATTTATCGATAAAAAATAATGCACATTATTTAAAAATTGCTAGAAGATATTTCTTTTTAAATTTACCTGATTAAACATTGATCGAAGTTGTCTTTGATCTCAATTGAAAAAACCTCAGCGGTAGGTAATTACTTCTTAGAAGATTGTATTGATTCTGGAGTAAAGCTAAATCGCCTCTCTTTTATGATCAAAAGATCTTCATCCAGGACTATGCTATAATAGGAATTCCCACAAAGACTTTGAAGCAGGAACAAAAACTGATCGATTAAACTAAAGAATACTACACATTGCAAAGAAAATAATTTTATGGATTAGTTCGCGTTTATTTATTGTTTTTGTTCGTTTTGAGTACATTACAGTACTCAAGATCATGGAGGGAGAGGGGACTGAGGTGTCTGTCAGAGAAGATAGAGAATGCAGAAGATGGTTCGTATATACTTGGGATCATGTGATTAATAAAATTAAAGTAAAACAAAGAGTAAGTATGTAAAAAAGGGTTTTATCTTTTTTTAGCAAGATCTCAACATACTGTGAACTCTGCATAAATAGGCGCATGACAATAATTGAAAATAATAGTACTTCGCCAGCAAATTTAAAATTGAGACGTTAGACAACTCACTCCCCCCGTGATCAGGAGTGCTCTGAAGCACTCGAAACGTCGGGCACATAAATGTAAAATAAACGCAAATCCGTAAAATCAGTTTCATTCATAAATCTAATAATTGGACAACCCTTTGCCTAAAACCTAAAGGTCATGGAATCAAGTCCACTATTCGACTATTGGCATATATTCCTAACCCAAGCCGTAGTTTATATGAAAATGATATTAAGATTTTTAGTGAAACGCGATGCTCACATTATTTCATTCAGACTAAGGCAAGAAGTAATTCGAGTTCCTTGCTACAGACAGTGAGAGACGAAGCAAAGAGCTTTGTCTGAATTAGTGTTACGTCCGCAACAAAAGGATGGAAGCCCGTTGCTCGCCTTGACGTTTGACAATAGAAATAAGAACAGACACTTTTATTATTAGTGGCAATATTGTAATTTATAAAAAGTTCGTTCGTCTTTTTACAAGTTTGTGGTAGACAGTGGTAATAATTCGCTTTCTACTAATATGTAAGACTTCAGAATATCCCATGCTTTTCTCATCAACAATCATTTATGAATACTCGTGAACATATGTGCAGTATAAAATTGATATTTATCAAATAGTTAGTAGTTGTTCATTATAAATAAAATAATATTTGCTTTACTCTTTTAGATTGGCAAATCAACTGGATGAGATATTCAACAAAATAATTTTTATTAATTTACTCTTAGTTACTGCTACATTATGCTTCTTTGGATTCGCAACTACGGTAGGTATGCCAATAAATCAGATGAATACATTCGTGATTTCTTACATTTTAGATACTACACATTGCAATAAAACTAACGATTTTGTTCCAGTCGTTTCGTGAACTTTACACTGGGATTTTTACTTTATGTTGGGACGTCAGATACCTCCCTCCCGTGACTATGATCGCTGTAAAGTACTCGAAACGTCAGGAACGAAATCGTTAAAATAAACGCGATAAAATTCATGAAATTAGTTTTATTCCATAATAAATTAGATACAAAAAAATACTTGTCTACTCGTTAGTACATATACATATTTTATGGTAGTTATTGCTATTTATCGAGACTAATTTAATCCCAAATGTAAAAAACTAATCAATTTTACTCAGGCTTTAAATTGAATCCAGGATCTAACAGGTACTCTAACTTTCCTAAACTATTTAGTTAATAAGTAATAAGCACGAGTCCAAATCATTCAAGGAAATGTCTAATTTTAGGTAGCTCGTGGCGCCCTGGAGGCTATGAATAATTTAGTCGCAGTACTTGATTTGTTGCTACCCACGTATATATTTTGTTACTACGGTGAATTGTTGAAAAATGAGGTTTGTTAATAGTATATTGATTTTGTTTTATAGAAGAGAGCAAACGAGAAAGCAGTTTACTTGACATTAAGTGCCGCTAGCCTTAGGCGTCCGCAGCAAGCTACTGCGTTGCCTACCTTTAATAAACAAAGGAGAAGATAAACAGAAAAATGATATTTACTTTTCCTATTCCTGCCTTCTCCCATTAAATTGGGTTCCGCTTCTCTTTCTTTCCTTATTAGACAATAATGGGAAGAGGAAGAAGACTAGAATTCTGCCCTAAGGCCATAATGCTCTGCGGTTTTTTATGTCTAACGAAGTAGACAAAATAAAAAACATTAACTAATTTTTTTATTATTTACTTTTTATTTTTTTCAAAACAATTCAATCTGATATATACATAAATAAAAGTTATTTATAGCACATACTTATGTATTTTCTTAAAACTTGAATATCGTTTAAGGCAACAATTTTATTGAAAGCCTCTAAGTGTTGTGGTATGAAGTGATTTTGGTTTGAAAATACCACTGAAGACAGATCAATTTACAAGAAATATGCTCAAAAGTAGACGGAATTTGAAGCTCGATTTAGTTGAGCGATAGTTAAATTGAGCAGCAAAATGTTTGAGTATTTGACATCTGTCATAATGTATTAATTTAAAATATTCCAGAGTATGGGTATAGCGGAATCAGCGTACACTAACCAGTGGTACAAAGGAGACGTCCGCTACCAGAAATTGATTCATTTTGTAATAGCAAGGTAGGTTAGCGCTCGTAAAATCCTATTTCATTTCTTATCTACTTTCAGTCTCATTCATTCTTGTTTTAAAAGTTATTTTATTTACTTTATTATATTTTATTTACGAAATAATCATTAGAACTAGTTTCTTTATCTTTAAAATGTATTTTTGTGTTTATTAAACAGTATTCTTATTTAGGGCACAACGTCCTTGTTGTTTGACGTCCTTAACACACGTACCGGTTACAATGACCATGTTTACAAAGGTAAGTGTTTCTGTGTAATAAAAGACACTGACTGATATATCAGCCCAAACTACTGGGCCTACGGACTTGAAATATTTTACAGATATGTCTGTTGTTACGAAGTCGAGCACTACGAAAGGATTTGACTTAATTCATCCCCTAGGTTTAAAGTAGGAGATTATAAAAGTGGAGAAATAATCTAGTGTAAGTTGACCTCAAGTCTATATGGCTAACGATATTAAATAGGGTTCAGCTTAGGCTGGAAATTGTCGGTAAAACAAATTGCATGACGAGTGAAACCGCGGGGCCCAGCTATATATACTTATATTATGGTTGTGACGAGGCTGAGAACCAACGAATCGGAAATCAATGTATACCGATTATCACGAGAAAGTGATTGGAGTTATCAAAGTTGGGTTAGGTATGTCGAGAGCGTATTGTATTATAACGTCTTTAATATTATTTCCTTTACTGAACGTTATATTGTCTTGATTGTCTTCATAGGCCATTTTGAAGACAATCAAGACAATGACCATTTTGTGTGATGTTGGGGTTTCTCCGTTTTGTTACAGCCCCGATTATATTTCTATTTGTGGATTTCTTTGAGCAGAAACTATCTTGGTTTATAAAGATACTATACCATCGGTCTCTTTTATAGGAGTCCTTTAAAATGTCATCGTAAATTACTAAGTCTACATCACGAGATAACTTTGTATTTTACGTTTCAGGTACTGAGCACAACGTGGTCATATTTTTCCTTAGCCACGAGTATTTATTCAAGAGGCGAATTTAATACACAAGTCGGAAAATAATTGAAAAAATATTCAACTACTAAAAAATGTGAAATTGTGACTTAAATTATTAGTGAATAGTAGTCCAGGAGTATAGAGATGTAGTGTTGAATAATAATAAAATAAATAACTTATAACGTATAATTAAATGAACAAAGCTGACCACTCTGAGTAACTCACTGAAAAACAAACAAAGGTCCATTTGAAAAAAACAATGGACCCGAGTAATCTGTACCTGTTTGAGCTTCAAGAGGTCACAAAGGGACGGACATAGTTATGTTTATATCCCTCGAAAGATATTACCCTCCTGTCAGTTGGTCAAAGAAAACTAAGCTGGTTACTTGCTTACTCTACTATCTCAACATAGGTAGCTTTTATGGTATCACATACATTCCATCGGGTATAAGCGAGCGTGGACAAGATTCTGCACTTTTATACTAATGTCGCACGTCAAAGCTTTTAAAAATATTACCAGCATCAGAGATAACATCAAATATAACCCAGTATATTATTTAAAAATATGATCTAAGAAGACGTCGGTTCGAATCCCTGGGGTCTATATATTTATGTATGTAAATTCCTTTTATTAGCATTTTTATTGCAATATCACGTGCTTATGATAAAAGAAAATAGATAATACGTTGTAATATTATAAAATTATTATTATACTAATTCAAGTTAACATGATTGAAAGCAGCTTTCAATTAATTTTATTAAATATATACGTAGGTGACGCTACATCCAATTCTATATGTATTCCAAAACCCGGATTAGCGCCGTGTCATGGGTAGAGTGTGTCATTTGATGTAGAGAGTGTATGGTTATGTCGCTTTCGTCACTTAACTAAAGTTTCATTTGAATTATATGAACACGTGGAGACATATATGAATGTTAGTTCCACTACATGTTTAATTAAATCTTGGAAGAATATTTGCACACACCTCTTGGGTTTCCTCTTCCTTCAACAACTTTTTATTCAGTCTGACAAGCCCAAGCCTAAATAACTTCAATTTTATTAGTATTCGGTGTTAAGAAATAAAAATACACAGGCAGGCGAAAATATTACAAAAAGAAATAAATAAACAATCAATAGAATTAAATCTTTGCATCTTAACAATAAAATTCAAAATTGAATATAAAAAAATTAAAAAAAGTTTGTCTAAACTGTTCCAAATTCAAATAAGATTTTCCTCTAAAAAATATCGTCTAACGCGACTAAAGAAGTTTTTATTAACTAAGATATAATAACTATTATCTTCATCAGTATGTTATGTAATTTCAACTCCTGCCTTTTATCAACATAACCGAGCAGTAGTCAGTCGTTAAAGAGCTTAGTCGTGCTACTCGTTTCATTACACAGTAACTGAATATTTGCACACGGCGCGCAACTCTGTGGCTTCATCTAGATTAAGGATTTTGTATATAAGCAAATGAATCTTACGTTAGTTTAGTTGGACAAAATATACTTTGGAAATAAAATATAATACAAAAGAGACAAAAAATAAAGAGAAATATAAAAATATTATAAAAGTTCTAAGTATAAAGGCGCAATTAATTTGACGAGCGCCAAAAAACGGAGTTAAAAAAATTAGTCACGTCATTTTTTTAACACGCTCTTATTAGCTTTGTGTGCATGTTTCAACAGTCGGGTGTAAACCTTGCACACTTATGAAAAACCGATGAGAATGCAATAATGTTAATTCTTTATCTTTAGTTGGATTTGATTATTTTAAGATTAAGTATAACGCCATCTAGGTGTTAAATTTAAATAACAATAGATAATATATGTAATGGAGTTTAGAGTGTTCTTTAATTTTTAAAACTGTTAATTATTTAAATAGGTAAGGTTAATAGGTATTTAAATATATAAACAGGTGTATACTAGATAAGTAATAAAATGACGTAGATCGATTATCTTACCCTTTTTGTTTAAAAAAATCTTATCCGTGTAAGTAATCCTTTACTTCGGTCAACAAATCTGCGTGGATTTTCAAAGAAGTTCACATAAAATATGCATATTGCTTTTAGACCCATTATCGCGTCTAGTTTAGACAAGGTGGCTTTTTAGTTGACAGTATAAAATGGGGTTCTTTTCTTTAATGTAACTTAAGTATTTTTCTATAGAAGAAAATGAAGAAATTTTCAAAATATGTTAAAAGAACAGAGTGATAAGTAAGGTAATAATTAACTATAGTTACGAACTTAAGTTGACTTAGCTAGATACAAACATAACTACGTAACTTACGTGCGTTTGTTCAAAATCACAAATTTTCTAAGTTAGCGAATTTTGTTTTACACAATGTTGTATTCATATTCGCGCATTTTACGTTTTCCTCCTATCCCAAAAGTACACTGTTTCCGAGAGGAACATACATAAAACCTTCATTGACAATATCGGTTGCCATAGCAATATAAAATGTTTTGACACTAACAACTTTTTGACAAATGTTATCTATAATTCGTGTTTGGTTAACGCGCTACTTACAGGAATTATCAATCGGAAATTCTTTTTTGCATTTGAATGCTTAATCATAAAACAAACTATAACCATTAAAGATGGTTCTAGCTTGTTTAACATTACCCTGCGACTCCTATAAGGCGAGCAAAAATAAAAAAGATCGCTAAATCTGATTTAATTTAAATTACACGGCGCGACGTAATAAACCGTAAGGCACGGCTAGCTATAGGCTCTGAAAAATATTGTAAAACATCGTCCTTCTCTTTTCTACACATGAATGGCACCTGCTGCCTGCCTGCTTCTTCTCTGAACTCTTCTTGATTGCTGAGAACATTAATTGCTTGACATAAGGTCTTGATTTTCGTTTCCCGTCAATCATAAAAAATCCAGCTTCAATTCGAGGATATTAAATCTTTTAGCACTTTACACATAAATCATATTTATTTCATGAAAATTAAGTTAGCTTCGGTGTAGGAAGCATCTCATTTTATAGACGGCCGTAAAATTCGAGCTTATCTCGACTGCGCAGATTGTCCTGAAATTATATTTCGACACGGAGACAAAATTTACATTTGGCATCGAAGCAAATTTTGTTAATAAATTTATATGTAAGTTAATAAGAAACAACCTTATATTTTATCTGTTTAGTTAAGTATACTAAGCCTGGCCATTAAACTTTTTACAGTATTATAAGAAAAAAAATTCCATTTGAAATTGGAATCTGAGATATGAATATTCATCGCTTCTTTCGCGTCGATCCTTGTTAATAATTTTTGTTAAAATTGTAATGAATTGAGGGTGAGGGTGAAAATTAAACCGAATTGCTATGACAGCATTACTTAATATATTATTCTGTCATGAATATTTGCAAGTGATAATAAAACAAAAACACAGGCAGTCATAACTACTGCCGACAAAAGACAGGGAAGTCGCGACAATAGTTCGAAAATAAATAAATAATCAAAAATTAACCGTTGCACCTTGACAATAAAATTCAAAATTGAATACAAGAACAGTAAATGAAAAAGAAGTTCGTCGAAACTGTTCCAAATTTAAATAAGCATGTCTACTCGAACCTATCAAATTTTCCCCTACCGAATACCGTCTCACGCGGCTAAAACAGTATTTATTCACTTCAAAAAGGTTTTATTGAAATTGGCAAATCATTAATTAAATATCGTACCAATTACATTAAAAATAATACTGGGATGCAGCAGAAGTTTAGTGAGAATAAAAAACAATAGACTCAGTTGTTACAGTCTAGTTTGATTTGTAGATTTCATTCGTTAAATTTTGTAATTAAATGCGTATGGTTAGTACATTCTATGATCATTGTATTAAGGTTACATATCCTTGTCAATTTGAGACTGAAGAAGCACTTTGAAGAGCATGAAAAGAACTTTAAAATAACATCATATGAGGAACTAAATGCCTATAATAAATAAAATAAAAGCACACACATTGTAAAATATGTAAAAAATGGTATGTCGCGAGATCTAACCGAACTAACTTGTACAGTATTACACTTTAGATTTATTTTGACTCAATATAGAAAGTGAATTTACCTCTATTGCCGCGGGGTATATTATTAATGAATTGAAAATCACAGCAGAGATAATTTATTTATATGTAAATTAAGCATTATGCTCATCAAATCAAACTAGAATTAACATTCCGTTGTACTGTCACTTGACTCCTAGATCGCCAACGGCTAGTTACGGGTTCAAACTAATTTGTTTTAATTGTGTGGGCCCCAGATTTAGCTTGACAATCCACTTGTAATTCAATGTTCATATTATCTAACTTATAATCTAGGTCCTGATCAAATAACACATGAGGGTACATTTCTTATTTACTTATAGGTTTGTAATCAAATCGGTTAACAATTTGCGGACTCAGTTACGTCTTAAAACTGTCACAACACTAGTATAGTATATCTCAATAATCGAGCCGGCCCATTCGTGCAACGATATTGTTGCTGCAAAAATATAGCAAACTAAAATAAAAATAAATAAATATGCGCTCACGTCCGTAACCAGAGGGGTAGGCAGAGATTATGGATTTCTATTGGGCGTGATGCTGGCACACCTCTGTCGCTTCTTCTACATTAATATCTACGCATGCATGCTCGTCGGTTATGGTTGCTCCTTATATCGCCCTTTTTTAGTTAGTCACTAATTTGATCAATATAAGTTTTCTTAGAGCGTCCCCTACCAACACTCACTTTTGCAATATAAATTTGTTTTGTTATTCTCTCTTCATTCATCCTTACAACATGCCCGAACCACCGAAGCATACCTTTCTCAATTCTAGTCACAACATCCAATTTTTAAGCCACACTTTTCCCTTATAATGCAATTTTAATCCTATCATTCAATGTCACGCCCAACATAAAGTACGAGTATCAGATTATGTGCAATAAATAAATTGCTTTTAAAATATGCATATTTCAAAATCTAAAACAACGCGCGAACATCATGGGCAAGACTAAAATCCGCGCAGAGTGGCACTCCCGTAAAGTGGAGGAGTTTCGGCAAACAAGTGTACGCGGGCTCCGTACAGTCGCAACATGAAATATGCATGTACCTTTCATTTTCCATTAGCGCGAACACTTTTGTACAGCCCGAGGCTTTAATCGTTGAAAGGATAAAATAAATAAAATTTCATCTATGGTCGTAAGATTAAGGCAGAGTTCATACACAACAAAAATTAATTGTCTGTTTCTTGGGGATGGTACTTGTGGCATCATTAGACCTTTATGCCTGTATTCTGTGCGTCGTTGAACTCCCAAACCAAGCCATCAATGCAACAGGTTGTATACTAATGGCTTGATTTCATTTAACATCAATCTAGCATTTCTCACTCAAAAAAATATATTTGAAAAGCATTTATAATAGCAACGGTTGTTGATAGAAATTTCACGAGCCCACGATTTTATTTTTGAGGCTGATCATTGCCCTACATTGATCAGGAAAGTGGTGTGTTGCCTAGCACTTAGAACTTACCTAAATATTTTTTAGCTATAATACTATTTATATTATTTTTCTCTTTCTATTCAATAAAACCGTTTAATTTTAAAAAAGTTTTTACCTGTTTCATTTCTACCAATCGCAGGACGGAACTCCAACTGGGTCTACCAGTGTTGGATTTAAACATATTATACGCGCTTCATATTCTACACATATATTTTGCTTGTATCATTTATTTTCTAAATCTGTCGCTTTATCTATTTCGTTACGTTAGCGGGACTCCAGAGGGCAAGATAAAACACGCGCGAAGCATCGAAGGAATCTCTTATGTGTGTTTTCAATTTGTTGAAAAAATATCTTAGCACAAAGAAAAACAATTTTATCATACAAGTAGGCAGAAGCTACGCTTAATTCTTAAAGTTGAAACTAATATTATAAAAGACTACCAACCACTCCAGATATCTCGAGTAGATCTATAAACAAAGAAAATACCTATAACCAAAGATAATATAATATCATATAAAAGTATCATATACGTGACATGTGTCGAAAAGTGAATCCTCGAAAACGTTCCAATTGGAACGTGTTCGACAGTGGTAGAGCCTGCAACAACACGATCTGTTCCACGAATGGGCCGGCTCGACCGGTGAAATACCACGACCTCACAAAAGACAGGCGTGAAGTAGAGTATTCTACGTTTCCTACCTAGAGCTAATTCCAGTCCTCTTTATCTTCCCATCCTTTGTTAGTACGAATAGGATGAGAAGGGGAAGAGGACTTGAGGGGATGAATAGGAAAGGGAAATAACAATTTTCTGTCTGTGATGATCTCTGCCTAGCCCTTTGGGTTACGGACGTGAGCTCATCTATTTATTTATGCCTCTTCTATCAGAAGAGGGGCAATGATATTTTTGTGAAAGAATATTTAAAATCGGTTCAATACTTTGTGAGTTCATACGGAACATAAACCAAGGTTTTTTCTTTAATGATATTACAGATAACACAATTTTACTGTTATATTGTTGTGGTATGATACGATTTTAAAATTGTTTATTTTGAATAACGTTCCAAAATAATCGAACACCGGTTTGAGGTCCCTTAATTGAATTTCCTACGATCGCTCGCGATACACAACATTTATGAAATTATAAACCTTTTGTAACATATTGTTTGTGTAAAAATATTCGATTTTTAGGTCTATGTATACCATTTTTTTTAACTGTAATAATTTAACAAGTTTATGTTCGTTCAAATTGAATGTATACCGACTGCGAGATAAACAATTTTAATTCATTTAAAAAAAATCCACATTCGTTAATTTTGTTTTTAAAACTGTACTTCTATCCGTAAGGTCATAAAAATCATTTTTTATGACCTTTCATCAATAATTTTTTAGATTGTTGATAATTGTAAAGACTATATTTAATCTCATTCTCACATCAATAGCAGCAAACAAGATAGTATTGCTAACGGTGCTGAGTGTCACGAAATAATAGGAAATAATAATGGACATAGGATACACATTAAAAAGATTATATTTCGTTTTCCCATCCGTCAAATCATTTTATAATATGAAGAGGATGGGAAGGGAAGGGAAAGAAGACCATAATTGGGCCTGTGGTCTCAAGCCTAATTCTGGTCCGCCACACTCATTGTGAATTTTGAATCAAAGTAAAATATTTTTTGTAGATAAGTAGAAGAACTTATATCGATCAGATTAGTAACATAGTAAGGAAGGCTAGGGAACGATATAAAGAGTACCCGTAACCGACGAGCTTGTATGCATAGATGTATGGATGTAGAAGAAGCGAGAGAGGTGTGCCAGGATCGCGCCAAATGGAAATCCATAATCTCTGACTACCCCTCTGGGTTACGGGCGTGAGCGTATATTTATTTAAGTACATACATGATTCAAGATTTAAGTAAACTCAACGTTTGTAATATTGTAATAATATATGTATACAGACATATTAAATTTTAATAAAAGACGAAATATGGAAGACGGCATTCTATTTCTGACTTTGTTTACAATAAAAACACTTTGAGAGGCAGGGAATTAATATTTGAATGGGATGATGAAAGCAAATCTGAAGGGATTATTGTTTCGAACTCATAACTGACAATATCATTTTATTAAGAGTTATTTAATCAAGTTTTAAATATCAAAATACTTGACATATAAAGGTTTGAAATTTTGGAAGTGTAAACCTCTTTAGCCGCATTAGACGATATTTGGTAGGGGAAAATCTTATAGGTTCGCGTGAACGATATGCGTCAGCAATAGGCTTATTTGAATTTATTTAAGTTTCGACGAATTTTTTCATTTATTTTTCTTGTATTCAATTTTGAATTTTTTTTGTTAAGGTGTAAGGGTTAATTTTTGTTGATTATTTATTTTTAATTATATTTATAGATTAATAGTTTTGAACTATTTTCGCGCCTTCCTACCTGTTTTGAGCGTTCAGCCCTTACCACTGTTTGTGATTTCTACCTGTGGTAAACGGTGATGATGGTACATTTGTTTTAAGTTTTTGTATTCTATTTTTATTCAGTTAATATGCTATTGTCAGTTTATCCAAATAAACAAAAAAAAAATGTTTTAAGATTCATAATCATTCGCGAGAGCGTTTTCAGAATCCACTTGTATCCACTCAAATAATTTCCTAAGCGATTATAAGCCGCTCACAATTTGAAGTACGCTACGCCTAAACTCTTAACCGTTTAGGCACGGCTTGCTCGATGTAGTTTATTTTTGTAAAAATATATTCTATTTAAATATTCCTAATACTTATTTCACTTTATAATTTCGAAGAGATTCTGCTGAAGATCTACCTCAATATTGACAAATATTGTGTTGTGGTTATTCTGACTAATTGAGGGTCAACCAAAAAAAAAATGTGTGAATAGATCTATATTAACAATTTTTTCTCGAGATCAACTCAAAGAACACAGCTATGGAACGTTTGAGCACCCCTGTCTTAGAGCGATTAGCGTAAGAGATGCTTTGTAGAATTTTGTATTGAAATATTTTCTTGTAGATATTTAACCTATCACAAATTAAATTATAACATTTGCATACTCTCTAATCACAAACTCTACGAAGGAAAAACTATGGAAATTTCACTGGAATCTATTGCCATACCTCGGTACGAAAATATTTGTGTTTTTCGAAACACTGTATTCCACATTTTATATTACATATACAAGACCACACAAGGCAACATCTCGATACTTTTATAAAACGACGTCAAGAATAACTTAACAATGACAATAATAAAATCTATTAGATTTTAGTAATTTGTTAATTGAGACTCTTGGCTCCTTAATTTATATTCCACGTTGTTGACATTTTCTGATTCAAAGTAGAAGATATCATTTCAATGCTTTTCGTGATTAAAATTTGAATTTCAAATTCATTATAGAAACAAAAGGGATCCGAAATTACGCGCCTTACATTCAACGTCTTCGTTATGGCTCTTACAGGGAATTAATATTGAAACGTTATTATAAAGGGGCTAAAGCTCAGTTGCTACGTTTATACATTATGAGGATATTGATTTTTCACCTGAATAATTCAACGGTCAAAAACTGCTTACAATTATCGACTTTTGAGAATTGTGACAATTAAAACTTAATATGCGCCTACTTAAAAAAAATAGCATTTTCTCTCTTAAGCTTTCAGTAAAGGCTTTTTAAAATATTTTAGCGAAAGGGTACATTGTACGCACCTTTTGATTCCACTTTCTTACTTACATTTGGAATATGTCCTTTTATTTAATGTAATTGCTATACGGAAAAAAAATTCAAGAAAAAACACAGGCAGTCATAAGGACTGCCGATAGAAGTGAACACTCAAAACGGGCTCGACTATAGTTAATAAATAAACACTTGTATCTTAACAATAAAAGATCGTTGAAACTGTTACAAA
Organism: Papilio glaucus; assembly: GCA_000931545.1. Lineage (NCBI taxonomy): Eukaryota > Metazoa > Arthropoda > Insecta > Lepidoptera > Papilionidae > Papilio > Papilio glaucus. The sequence goes on from JWHW01041947.1 coordinate 75,722, forward strand.
TTCAAACAACTTCCGATCGCCTTCCCTGATCACACTTTTCGTAACGCTCTCGTCGCGCATTCACCAGCTTCCTCCCCATGTCAAGCGTGCCTAAAGAAGTTCCTCTATTCTTTCTCCTTACGTTTACATACGTTAACGTATTAATTTTTCTTACTTGTTTTACGTATTACGTTACCTAAATACTCGTAGTTTCAGCTGTATTCCGGTTACTACGTGGTTCGAGTAGGCGTTGTCACTTACACGCCTTTCTTACATGTATTATAATGTATGTACATTGTGCATATATGTAAAAGGCGACGTATACTGTGTGTGTAATTTTTTAGGAAATGATCAGATTGGCCTAGCGGATGATCCTGTGAAGTTTGGTAGTGATCGGATCGACAAAATTAGCGCTACTCGTTCGAAGCCGGTGCGCGTCACTACTATTTTACAAAATTATCAACGAGGGAAGGATAGAAAGGGGTACAGGGAGTCGAGAGAGAGAAAGAAAATTAAAAGGTGCATTAAAAAGATTAGGAAAGAGAATTATTAATTGAAAACCAACCCTTGTATAATGTACATAAGTGCTAACGAGTACTAAATCTAAAACTTTAATTACACCACGTCAGTTACACGCTTAACTTCCGATGGATTCCTCTCGCGAGACTCTCCGCTGTATCAGATTAGCTTCAAACTTGTTCTATCCTCCCACAGACTACTCAAAATGTAATTGCCAATTAAGTCATAATGCTACATTACACGCAGTACAATATGAGTTTGAGATAATATTATATTAGGGAATTAATTATGCAGACGTTGCGGAAAAGATCACGATGTTAGGGAAGGATTTCTCGTAAGGTAAATATTGTATCTCGTAAGGTAATACTTTAACCAAAATTATATGAAAATGACAAACATTAAGACCTCATCCTCTTCCCATCCAATTCTCCTTGTTTACCTCCTATTTTCATATTTCATTTTCATTGAATGCACACATACATTTTGATTGTTGTAGATGTCGACGTTAAAATCAAATAAGCCCATAAAAAATCACATTTTTACCTATTTTGTTGACTTCAAAAGAAAAATTATATGTAATATTCTACTCCATAAGTGAACTCATTAACTGGTTTCCTGTTGCTACGCCGATTTTAATGTAGGTAAGGACTCTAAAAAAATTAAGAAATTATAAACAAGGTTAAAATACATTATCATACGAGTTTCCAACAAAAGATAAAGGAAAGAAAAACGTCAAATATAAAAAGTCAAGAAAGAGAACAAGGAAAAGTAGGTAAGTTAGCATAAACTTGTTTTTTAATAATCAAAAGATGTTTTTTCTACCTTTGAAGGTGTGCTCTTTAGAAAACATAACGATGGTGTAACGTTTTCCATCCTTGTGTTGCTACGTACTATCTTTGTACGTATTTCACCGACCTTTTGTGAACTGCGACAGTTTATAATCGGACAAAATGTATTATTAAATGTCAGTAAATTGTTAACTGAACGAATCATTGATAAAATATTATTCACCACATCACCACTTGACATCAGGTGGAATCGTGATCAAGCGCTAGTTTATTCATATTTTAAAAAATGGCGTCCATTCCAAGATTTTCCATCCCCTATTTGCCGGCACACTCGCCTGCTACTTTTGTTCTCCGTTTTGTTCTTTGCTGCTTCTAAGCTAAAAAGTTAACACTATTAGTATGACGAATCACAATATTCGAAATAATGATGTTTGAATAACTACTGACGTACGCATAATTATTATTTAAAATATACTAATATAATTTTGCACATTCATTCACTCATTAATAAATCAGAATAGTATCTCATTTGCATTACGTGATGCGTATTTGATGTTATTAATGTAATTATTCGCAGTGCATTATATATTAAATAATTATTGACTTGTAAAATAATTTTAACTCCTACGTACTGGCAGGCAAGAAAACGAAAACTTACAAAGTATAAAGTAACAATTACCTACATTACTAGTTGTCGAGCTAAGTAAAATATCTGCAGGTTGCAAAAGAAACTTGTGTTAGTTTAGCAAATGAACTGACGCAGATTGTTGCGACGAATTTATTGAACTGCAACATTTACTTAACTTTCTTGTACTTGCACCAGCAGATGCTGATAAAGGCGAACGGATAACTAAACTAGTTTTAGAAGTTAATCGTCATGGATTTATTCATTCAGAAATTATATGTTACGTAAAAACGAGGTATATTTCGATTACATTGGTATTCAATATTGCTTTTTATAAGAGAAAGGGGTAAACGAGCCACTGCTCGCCTAAAGTAAAAATCACCGCCGTCCATGAACATCCTCAATATCAGAGGCGCTGTAGATGCGGTGCCGGCTTTTAAGCAGGTATTACGCTTTTTTTTTAACGGCCCTAAGTCGTATTGTTTAGGAAATACCGCTGGAGATAGATTATTGCAAAAGGTATTCGGTGCTTTTCTTTTAAAAATGCGACGAAGCAGCGACATAGTGCAACTAGGGATTATGTATTTAAAACTTCTGAGTAACACTAAATAATAAGGCACGAGTCGTTGTTTTATGATCTGAAAATAAATCGATGAAGAAAGAAAAACAACCTTTTCATCTGTAAACTATTTTATATGTAAAATACACTAACAAACATATAAAAATTTTTTGGTACACCAGAAATTGGTTTAATTTAACTAATAGTATATGTACCGCAACTACTTTACATTAACCATATATTTCTAAAACTAAAATCTAATTTGTTTTTATATACAGTGTCTAAATCGGATTATGTTGTTTATTGTCATAGATTGATTTCATTAGCTTATAATTAAATTATAGGAAGGAGGATGAAGCATGTCTCGTGTCAATTAATATGGCCGTTCGGAGTAGGGTAAAAAAA